>OU343160.1:214757412-214915462 GCA_910595825.1 Philhelius pedissequus | reverse complement strand
AGACTGACAGACTGACAGACTGACAGACTGACAGACTGACAGACTGACAGACTGACAGACTGACAGACTGACAGACTGACAGACTGACAGACTGACAGACTGACAGACTGACAGACTGACAGACTGACAGACTGACAGACTGACAGACTGACAGACTGACAGACTGACAGACTGACAGACTGACAGACTGACAGACTGACAGACTGACAGACTGACAGACTGACAGACTGACAGACTGACAGACTGACAGACTGACAGACTGACAGACTGACAGACTGACATACTGACACTGACAGACTGACATACTGACAGACTGACAGACTGACAGACTGACAGACTGACAGACTGACAGACTGACAGACTGACAGACTGAACAGACTGACAGACTGACAGACTGACAGACTGACAGACTGACAGACTGACAGACTGACAGACTGACAGACTGACAGACTGACAGACTGACAGACTGACAGACTGACAGAGTGACAGACTGACAGACTGACAGACTGACAGACTGACAGACTGACAGACTGACAGAGTGACAGAGTGACAGACTGACAGGCTGACAGACTGACAGACTGACAGACTAACAGACTGACAGACTGACAGACTGACAGACTGACAGACTGACAGACTGACAGACTGACAGACTGACAGACTGACAGACTGACAGACTGACAGACTGACAGACTGACAGACTGACAGACTGACAGACTGACAGACTGACAGACTGACAGACTGACAGACTGACAGACTGACAGACTGACAGACTGACAGACTGACAGACTGACAGACTGACAGACTGACAGACTGACAGACTGACAGACTGACAGACTGACAGACTGACAGACTGACAGACTGACAGACTGACATACTGACAGACTGACAGACTGACAGACTGACAGACTGACAGACTGACAGACTGACAGACTGACAGACTGACAGACTGACAGACTGACAGACTGACAGACTGACAGACTGACAGACTGACAGACTGACAGACTGACAGACTGACAGACTGACAGACTGACAGACTGACAGACTGACAGACTGACAGACTGACAGACTGACAGACTGACAGACTGACAGACTGACAGACTGACAGACTGACAGACTGACAGACTGACAGACTGACAGACTGACAGACTGACAGACTGACAGACTGACAGACTGACAGACTGACAGACTGACAGACTGACAGAGTGACAGACTGACAGGCTGACAGACTGACAGACTGACATACTGACAGACTGACAGACTGACAGACTGACACACTGACACACTGACAGACTAACAGACTGACAGACTGACAGACTGACAGACTGACAGACTGACAGACTGACAGACTGACAGACTGACAGACTGACAGACTGACAGACTGACAGACTGACAGACTGACAGACTGACAGACTGACAGACTGACAGACTGACAGACTGACAGACTGACAGACTGACAGACTGACAGACTGACAGACTGACAGACTGACAGACTGACAGACTGACAGACTGACAGACTGACAGACTGACAGACTGACAGACTGACAGACTGACAGACTGACAGACTGACAGACTGACAGACTGACAGACTGACAGACTGACAGACTGACAGACTGACAGACTGACAGACTGACAGACTGACAGACTGACAGACTGACAGACTGACAGACTGACAGACTGACAGACTGACAGACTGACAGACTGACAGACTGACAGACTGACAGACTGACAGACTGACAGACTGACAGACTGACAGACTGACAGACTGACAGACTGACAGACTGACAGACTGACAGACTGACAGACTGACAGACTGACAGACTGACAGACTGACAGACTGACAGACTGACAGACTGACAGACTGACAGACTGACAGACTGACAGACTGACAGACTGACAGACTGACAGACTGACAGACTGACAGACTGACAGACTGACAGACTGACAGACTGACAGACTGACAGACTGACAGACTGACAGACTGACAGACTGACAGACTGACAGACTGACAGACTGACAGACTGACAGACTGACAGACTGACAGACTGACAGACTGACAGACTGACAGACTGACAGACTGACAGACTGACAGACTGACAGACTGACAGACTGACAGACTGACAGACTGACAGACTGACAGACTGACAGACTGACAGACTGACAGACTGACAGACTGACAGACTGACAGACTGACAGACTGACAGACTGACAGACTGACAGACTGACAGACTGACAGACTGACAGACTGACAGACTGACAGACTGACAGACTGACAGACTGACAGACTGACAGACTGACAGACTGACAGACTGACAGACTGACAGACTGACAGACTGACAGACTGACAGACTGACAGACTGACAGACTGACAGACTGACAGACTGACAGACTGACAGACTGACAGACTGACAGACTGACAGACTGACAGACTGACAGACTGACAGACTGACAGACTGACAGACTGACAGACTGACAGACTGACAGACTGACAGACTGACAGACTGACAGACTGACAGACTGACAGACTGACAGACTGACAGACTGACAGACTGACAGACTGACAGACTGACAGACTGACAGACTGACAGACTGACAGACTGACAGACTGACAGACTGACAGACTGACAGACTGACAGACTGACAGACTGACAGACTGACAGACTGACAGACTGACAGACTGACAGACTGACAGACTGACAGACTGACAGACTGACAGACTGACAGACTGACAGACTGACAGACTGACAGACTGACAGACTGACAGACTGACAGACTGACAGACTGACAGACTGACAGACTGACAGACTGACAGACTGACAGACTGACAGACTGACAGACTGACAGACTGACAGACTGACAGACTGACAGACTGACAGACTGACAGACTGACAGACTGACAGACTGACAGACTGACAGACTGACAGACTGACAGACTGACAGACTGACAGACTGACAGACTGACAGACTGACAGACTGACAGACTGACAGACTGACAGACTGACAGACTGACAGACTGACAGACTGACAGACTGACAGACTGACAGACTGACAGACTGACAGACTGACAGACTGACAGACTGACAGACTGACAGACTGACAGACTGACAGACTGACAGACTGACAGACTGACAGACTGACAGACTGACAGACTGACAGACTGACAGACTGACAGACTGACAGACTGACAGACTGACAGACTGACAGACTGACAGACTGACAGACTGACAGACTGACAGACTGACAGACTGACAGACTGACAGACTGACAGACTGACAGACTGACAGACTGACAGACTGACAGACTGACAGACTGACAGACTGACAGACTGACAGACTGACAGACTGACAGACTGACAGACTGACAGACTGACAGACTGACAGACTGACAGACTGACAGACTGACAGACTGACAGACTGACAGACTGACAGACTGACAGACTGACAGACTGACAGACTGACAGACTGACAGACTGACAGACTGACAGACTGACAGACTGACAGACTGACAGACTGACAGACTGACAGACTGACAGACTGACAGACTGACAGACTGACAGACTGACAGACTGACAGACTGACAGACTGACAGACTGACAGACTGACAGACTGACAGACTGACAGACTGACAGACTGACAGACTGACAGACTGACAGACTGACAGACTGACAGACTGACAGACTGACAGACTGACAGACTGACAGACTGACAGACTGACAGACTGACAGACTGACAGACTGACAGACTGACAGACTGACAGACTGACAGACTGACAGACTGACAGACTGACAGACTGACAGACTGACAGACTGACAGACTGACAGACTGACAGACTGACAGACTGACAGACTGACAGACTGACAGACTGACAGACTGACAGACTGACAGACTGACAGACTGACAGACTGACAGACTGACAGACTGACAGACTGACAGACTGACAGACTGACAGACTGACAGACTGACAGACTGACAGACTGACAGACTGACAGACTGACAGACTGACAGACTGACAGACTGACAGACTGACAGACTGACAGACTGACAGACTGACAGACTGACAGACTGACAGACTGACAGACTGACAGACTGACAGACTGACAGACTGACAGACTGACAGACTGACAGACTGACAGACTGACAGACTGACAGACTGACAGACTGACAGACTGACAGACTGACAGACTGACAGACTGACAGACTGACAGACTGACAGACTGACAGACTGACAGACTGACAGACTGACAGACTGACAGACTGACAGACTGACAGACTGACAGACTGACAGACTGACAGACTGACAGACTGACAGACTGACAGACTGACAGACTGACAGACTGACAGACTGACAGACTGACAGACTGACAGACTGACAGACTGACAGACTGACAGACTGACAGACTGACAGACTGACAGACTGACAGACTGACAGACTGACAGACTGACAGACTGACAGACTGACAGACTGACAGACTGACAGACTGACAGACTGACAGACTGACAGACTGACAGACTGACAGACTGACAGACTGACAGACTGACAGACTGACAGACTGACAGACTGACAGACTGACAGACTGACAGACTGACAGACTGACAGACTGACAGACTGACAGACTGACAGACTGACAGACTGACAGACTGACAGACTGACAGACTGACAGACTGACAGACTGACAGACTGACAGACTGACAGACTGACAGACTGACAGACTGACAGACTGACAGACTGACAGACTGACAGACTGACAGACTGACAGACTGACAGACTGACAGACTGACAGACTGACAGACTGACAGACTGACAGACTGACAGACTGACAGACTGACAGACTGACAGACTGACAGACTGACAGACTGACAGACTGACAGACTGACAGACTGACAGACTGACAGACTGACAGACTGACAGACTGACAGACTGACAGACTGACAGACTGACAGACTGACAGACTGACAGACTGACAGACTGACAGACTGACAGACTGACAGACTGACAGACTGACAGACTGACAGACTGACAGACTGACAGACTGACAGACTGACAGACTGACAGACTGACAGACTGACAGACTGACAGACTGACAGACTGACAGACTGACAGACTGACAGACTGACAGACTGACAGACTGACAGACTGACAGACTGACAGACTGACAGACTGACAGACTGACAGACTGACAGACTGACAGACTGACAGACTGACAGACTGACAGACTGACAGACTGACAGACTGACAGACTGACAGACTGACAGACTGACAGACTGACAGACTGACAGACTGACAGACTGACAGACTGACAGACTGACAGACTGACAGACTGACAGACTGACAGACTGACAGACTGACAGACTGACAGACTGACAGACTGACAGACTGACAGACTGACAGACTGACAGACTGACAGACTGACAGACTGACAGACTGACAGACTGACAGACTGACAGACTGACAGACTGACAGACTGACAGACTGACAGACTGACAGACTGACAGACTGACAGACTGACAGACTGACAGACTGACAGACTGAGACAGACTGACAGACTGACAGACTGACAGACTGACAGACTGACAGACTGACAGACTGACAGACTGACAGACTGACAGACTGACAGACTGACAGACTGACAGACTGACAGACTGACAGACTGACAGACTGACAGACTGACAGACTGACAGACTGACAGACTGACAGACTGACAGACTGACAGACTGACAGACTGACAGACTGACAGACTGACAGACTGACAGACTGACAGACTGACAGACTGACAGACTGACAGACTGACAGACTGACAGACTGACAGACTGACAGACTGACAGACTGACAGACTGACAGACTGACAGACTGACAGACTGACAGACTGACAGACTGACAGACTGACAGACTGACAGACTGACAGACTGACAGACTGACAGACTGACAGACTGACAGACTGACAGACTGACAGACTGACAGACTGACAGACTGACAGACTGACAGACTGACAGACTGACAGACTGACAGACTGACAGACTGACAGACTGACAGACTGACAGACTGACAGACTGACAGACTGACAGACTGACAGACTGACAGACTGACAGACTGACAGACTGACAGACTGACAGACTGACAGACAGACTGACAGACTGACAGACTGACAGACTGACAGACTGACAGACTGACAGACTGACAGACTGACAGACTGACAGACTGACAGACTGACAGACTGACAGACTGACAGACTGACAGACTGACAGACTGACAGACTGACAGACTGACAGACTGACAGACTGACAGACTGACAGACTGACAGACTGACAGACTGACAGACTGACAGACTGACAGACTGACAGACTGACAGACTGACAGACTGACAGACTGACAGACTGACAGACTGACAGACAGACTGACAGACTGACAGACTGACAGACTGACAGACTGACAGACTGACAGACTGACAGACTGACAGACTGACAGACTGACAGACTGACAGACTGACAGACTGACAGACTGACAGACTGACAGACTGACAGACTGACAGACTGACAGACTGACAGACTGACAGACTGACAGACTGACAGACTGACAGACTGACAGACTGACAGACTGACAGACTGATAGACTGACAGACTGACAGAGACTGACAGACTGACAGACTGACAGACTGACAGACTGACAGACTGACAGACTGACAGACTGACAGACTGACAGACTGACAGACTGACAGACTGACAGACTGACAGACTGACAGACTGACAGACTGACAGACTGACAGACTGACAGACTGACAGACTGACAGACTGACAGACTGACAGACTGACAGACTGACAGACTGACAGACTGACAGACTGACAGACTGACAGACTGACAGACTGACAGACTGACAGACTGACAGACTGACAGACTGACAGACTGACAGACTGACAGACTGACAGACTGACAGACTGACAGACTGACAGACTGACAGACTGACAGACTGACAGACTGACAGACTGACAGACTGACAGACTGACAGACTGACAGACTGACAGACTGACAGACTGACAGACTGACAGACTGACAGACTGACAGACTGACAGACTGACAGACTGACAGACTGACAGACTGACAGGACTGACAGACTGACAGACTGACAGACTGACAGACTGACAGACTGACAGACTGACAGACTGACAGACTGACAGACTGACAGACTGACAGACTGACAGACTGACAGACTGACAGACTGACAGACTGACAGACTGACAGACTGACAGACTGACTGACAGACTGACAGACTGACAGACTGACAGACTGACAGACTGACAGACTGACAGACTGACAGACTGACAGACTGACAGACTGACAGACTGACAGACTGACAGACTGACTGACAGACTGACAGACTGACAGACTGACAGACTGACAGACTGACAGACTGACAGACTGACAGACTGACAGACTGACAGACTGACAGACTGACAGACTGACAGACTGACAGACTGACAGACTGACAGACTGACAGACTGACAGACTGACAGACTGACAGACTGACAGACTGACAGACTGACAGACTGACAGACTGACAGACTGACAGACTGACAGACTGACAGACTGACAGACTGACAGACTGACAGACTGACAGACTGACAGACTGACAGACTGACAGACTGACAGACTGACAGACTGACAGACTGACAGACTGACAGACTGACAGACTGACAGACTGACAGACTGACAGACTGACAGACTGACAGACTGACAGACTGACAGACTGACAGACTGACAGACTGACAGACTGACAGACTGACAGACTGACAGACTGACAGACTGACAGACTGACAGACTGACAGACTGACAGACTGACAGACTGACAGACTGACAGACTGACAGACTGACAGACTGACAGACTGACAGACTGACAGACTGACAGACTGACAGACTGACAGACTGACAGACAGACTGACAGACTGACAGACTGACAGACTGACAGACTGACAGACTGACAGACTGACAGACTGACAGACTGACAGACTGACAGACTGACAGACTGACAGACTGACAGACTGACAGACTGACAGACTGACAGACTGACAGACTGACAGACTGACAGACTGACAGACTGACAGACTGACAGACAGACTGACAGACTGACAGACTGACAGACTGACAGACTGACAGACTGACAGACTGACAGACTGACAGACTGACAGACTGACAGACTGACAGACTGACAGACTGACAGACTGACAGACTGACAGACTGACAGACTGACAGACTGACAGACTGACAGACTGACAGACTGACAGACTGACAGACTGACAGACTGACAGACTGACAGACTGACAGACTGACAGACTGACAGACTGACAGACTGACAGACTGACAGACTGACAGACTGACAGACTGACAGACTGACAGACTGACAGACTGACAGACTGACAGACTGACAGACTGACAGACTGACAGACTGACAGACTGACAGACTGACAGACTGACAGACTGACAGACTGACAGACTGACAGACTGACAGACTGACAGACTGACAGACTGACAGACTGACAGACTGACAGACTGACAGACTGACAGACTGACAGACTGACAGACTGACAGACTGACAGACTGACAGACTGACAGACTGACAGACTGACAGACTGACAGACTGACAGACTGACAGACTGACAGACTGACAGACTGACAGACTGACAGACTGACAGACTGACAGACTGACAGACTGACAGACTGACAGACTGACAGACTGACAGACTGACAGACTGACAGACTGACAGACTGACAGACTGACAGACAGACTGACAGACTGACAGACTGACAGACTGACAGACTGACAGACTGACAGACTGACAGACTGACAGACTGACAGACTGACAGACTGACAGACTGACAGACTGACAGACTGACAGACTGACAGACTGACAGACTGACAGACTGACAGACTGACAGACTGACAGACTGACAGACTGACAGACTGACAGACTGACAGACAGACTGACAGACTGACAGACTGACAGACTGACAGACTGACAGACTGACAGACTGACAGACTGACAGACTGACAGACTGACAGACTGACAGACTGACAGACTGACAGACTGACAGACTGACAGACTGACAGACTGACAGACTGACAGACTGACAGACTGACAGACTGACAGACTGACAGACTGACAGACTGACAGACTGACAGACTGACAGACTGACAGACTGACAGACTGACAGACTGACAGACTGACAGACTGACAGACTGACAGACTGACAGACTGACAGACTGACAGACTGACAGACTGACAGACTGACAGACTGACAGACTGACAGACTGACAGACTGACAGACTGACAGACTGACAGACTGACAGACTGACAGACTGACAGACTGACAGACTGACAGACTGACAGACTGACAGACTGACAGACTGACAGACTGACAGACTGACAGACTGACAGACTGACAGACTGACAGACTGACAGACTGACAGACTGACAGACTGACAGACTGACAGACTGACAGACTGACAGACTGACAGACTGACAGACTGACAGACTGACAGACTGACAGACTGACAGACTGACAGACTGACAGACTGACAGACTGACAGACTGACAGACTGACAGACTGACAGACTGACAGACTGACAGACTGACAGACTGACAGACTGACAGACTGACAGACTGACAGACTGACAGACTGACAGACTGACAGACTGACAGACTGACAGACTGACAGACTGACAGACTGACAGACTGACAGACTGACAGACTGACAGACTGACAGACTGACAGACTGACAGACTGACAGACTGACAGACTGACAGACTGACAGACTGACAGACTGACAGACTGACAGACTGACAGACTGACAGACTGACAGACTGACAGACTGACAGACTGACAGACTGACAGACTGACAGACTGACAGACTGACAGACTGACAGACTGACAGACTGACAGACTGACAGACTGACAGACTGACAGACTGACAGACTGACAGACTGACAGACTGACAGACTGACAGACTGACAGACTGACAGACTGACAGACTGACAGACTGACAGACTGACAGACTGACAGACTGACAGACTGACAGACTGACAGACTGACAGACTGACAGACTGACAGACTGACAGACTGACAGACTGACAGACTGACAGACTGACAGACTGACAGACTGACAGACTGACAGACTGACAGACAGACTGACAGACTGACAGACTGACAGACTGACATACTGACAGACTGACATACTGGCAGACTGACAGACTGACAGACTGACAGACTGACATACTGACAGGCTGACAGGCTGACAGACTGACAGACTGACAGAAGGACAGACTGACAGACTGACAGACTGACAGACTGACAGACTGACAGACTGACAGACTGACAGACTGACAGACTGACAGACTGACAGACTGACAGACTGACAGACTGACAGACTGACAGACTGACAGACTGACAGACTGACAGACTGACAGACTGACAGACTGACAGACTGACATACTGACAGGCTGACAGGCTGACAGACTGACAGACTGACAGAAGGACAGAGTGACAGACTGACAGACTGACAGACTGACAGACTGACAGACTGACAGACTGACAGACTGACAGACTGACAGACTGACAGACTGACAGACTGACAGACTGACAGACTGACAGACTGACAGACTGACAGACTGACAGACTGACAGACTGACAGACTGACAGACTGACAGACTGACAGACTGACAGACTGACAGACTGACAGACTGACAGACTGACAGACTGACAGACTGACAGACTGACAGACTGACAGACTGACAGACTGACAGACTGACAGACTGACAGACTGACAGACTGACAGACTGACAGACTGACAGACTGACAGACTGACAGACTGACAGACTGACAGACTGACAGACTGACAGACTGACACAGACTGACAGACTGACAGACTGACAGACTGACAGACTGACAGACTGACAGACTGACAGACTGACAGACTGACAGACTGACAGACTGACAGACTGACAGACTGACAGACTGACAGACTGACAGACTGACAGACTGACAGACTGACAGACTGACAGACTGACAGACTGACAGACTGACAGACTGACAGACTGACAGACTGACAGACTGACAGACTGACAGACTGACAGACTGACAGACTGACAGACTGACAGACTGACAGACTGACAGACTGACAGACTGACAGACTGACAGACTGACAGACTGACAGACTGACAGACTGACAGACTGACAGACTGACAGACTGACAGACTGACAGACTGACAGACTGACAGACTGACAGACTGACAGACTGACAGACTGACAGACTGACAGACTGACAGACTGACAGACTGACAGACTGACAGACTGACAGACTGACAGACTGACAGACTGACAGACTGACAGACTGACAGACTGACAGACTGACAGACTGACAGACTGACAGACTGACAGACTGACAGACTGACAGACTGACAGACTGACAGACTGACAGACTGACAGACTGACAGACTGACAGACTGACAGACTGACAGACTGACAGACTGACAGACTGACAGACTGACAGACTGACAGACTGACAGACTGACAGACTGACAGACTGACAGACTGACAGACTGACAGACTGACAGACTGACAGACTGACAGACTGACAGACTGACAGACTGACAGACTGACAGACTGACAGACTGACAGACTGACAGACTGACAGACTGACAGACTGACAGACTGACAGACTGACAGACTGACAGACTGACAGACTGACAGACTGACAGACTGACAGACTCTGACAGACTGACAGACTGACAGACTGACAGACTGACAGACTGACAGACTGACAGACTGACAGACTGACAGACTGACAGACTGACAGACTGACAGACTGACAGACTGACAGACTGACAGACTGACAGACTGACAGACTGACAGACTGACAGACTGACAGACTGACAGACTGACAGACTGACAGACTGACAGACTGACAGACTGACAGACTGACAGACTGACAGACTGACAGACTGACAGACTGACAGACTGACAGACTGACAGACTGACAGACTGACAGACTGACAGACTGACAGACTGACAGACTGACAGACTGACAGACTGACAGACTGACAGACTGACAGACTGACACAGACTGACTGACAGACTGACAGACTGACAGACTGACAGACTGACAGACTGACAGACTGACAGACTGACAGACTGACAGACTGACAGACTGACAGACTGACAGACTGACAGACTGACAGACTGACAGACTGACAGACTGACAGACTGACAGACTGACAGACTGACAGACTGACAGACTGACAGACTGACAGACTGACAGACTGACAGACTGACAGACTGACAGACTGACAGACTGACAGACTGACAGACTGACAGACTGACAGACTGACAGACTGACAGACTGACAGACTGACAGACTGACAGACTGACAGACTGACAGACTGACAGACTGACAGACTGACAGACTGACAGACTGACAGACTGACAGACTGACAGACTGACAGACTGACAGACTGACAGACTGACAGACTGACAGACTGACAGACTGACAGACTGACAGACTGACAGACTGACAGACTGACAGACTGACAGACTGACAGACTGACAGACTGACAGACTGACAGACTGACAGACTGACAGACTGACAGACTGACAGACTGACAGACTGACAGACTGACAGACTGACAGACTGACAGACTGACAGACTGACAGACTGACAGACTGACAGACTGACAGACTGACAGACTGACAGACTGACAGACTGACAGACTGACAGACTGACAGACTGACAGACTGACAGACTGACAGACTGACAGACTGACAGACTGACAGACTGACAGACTGACAGACTGACAGACTGACAGACTGACAGACTGACAGACTGACAGACTGACAGACTGACAGACTGACAGACTGACAGACTGACAGACTGACAGACTGACAGACTGACAGACTGACAGACTGACAGACTGACAGACTGACAGACTGACAGACTGACAGACTGACAGACTGACAGACTGACAGACTGACAGACTGACAGACTGACAGACTGACAGACTGACAGACTGACAGACTGACAGACTGACAGACTGACAGACTGACAGACTGACAGACTGACAGACTGACAGACTGACAGACTGACAGACTGACAGACTGACAGACTGACAGACTGACAGACTGACAGACTGACAGACTGACAGACTGACAGACTGACAGACTGACAGACTGACAGACTGACAGACTGACAGACTGACAGACTGACAGACTGACAGACTGACAGACTGACAGACTGACAGACTGACAGACTGACAGACTGACAGACTGACAGACTGACAGACTGACAGACTGACAGACTGACAGACTGACAGACTGACAGACTGACAGACTGACAGACTGACAGACTGACAGACTGACAGACTGACAGACTGACAGACTGACAGACTGACAGACTGACAGACTGACAGACTGACAGACTGAGACTGACAGACTGACAGACTGACAGACTGACAGACTGACAGACTGACAGACTGACAGACTGACAGACTGACAGACTGACAGACTGACAGACTGACAGACTGACAGACTGACAGACTGACAGACAGACTGACAGACTGACAGACTGACAGACTGACAGACTGACAGACTGACAGACTGACAGACTGACAGACTGACAGACTGACAGACTACAGACTGACAGACTGACAGACTGACAGACTGACAGACTGACAGACTGACAGACTGACAGACTGACAGACTGACAGACTGACAGACTGACAGACTGACAGACTGACAGACTGACAGACTGACAGACTGACAGACTGACAGACTGACAGACTGACAGACTGACAGACTGACAGACTGACAGACTGACAGACTGACAGACTGACAGACTGACAGACTGACAGACTGACAGACTGACAGACTGACAGACTGACAGACTGACAGACTGACAGACTGACAGACTGACAGACTGACAGACTGACAGACTGACAGACTGACAGACTGACAGACTGACAGACTGACAGACTGACAGACTGACAGACTGACAGACTGACAGACTGACAGACTGACAGACTGACAGACTGACAGACTGACAGACTGACAGACTGACAGACTGACAGACTGACAGACTGACAGACTGACAGACTGACAGACTGACAGACTGACAGACTGACAGACTGACAGACTGACAGACTGACAGACTGACAGACTGACAGACTGACAGACTGACAGACTGACAGACTGACAGACTGACAGACTGACAGACTGACAGACTGACAGACTGACAGACTGACAGACTGACAGACTGACAGACTGACAGACTGACAGACTGACAGACTGAC
This sequence comes from Philhelius pedissequus, assembly GCA_910595825.1. Classification (NCBI taxonomy): domain Eukaryota; kingdom Metazoa; phylum Arthropoda; class Insecta; order Diptera; family Syrphidae; genus Philhelius; species Philhelius pedissequus. The sequence goes on along the minus strand of OU343160.1, from coordinate 214,901,139 downwards.
AGACTGACAGACTGACAGACTGACAGACTGACAGACTGACAGACTGACAGACTGACAGACTGACAGACTGACAGACTGACAGACTGACAGACTGACAGACTGACAGACTGACAGACTGACAGACTGACAGACTGACAGACTGACAGACTGGACAGACTGACAGACTGACAGACTGACAGACTGACAGACTGACAGACTGACAGACTGACAGACTGACAGACTGACAGACTGACAGACTGACAGACTGACAGACTGACAGACTGACAGACTGACAGACTGACAGACTGACAGACTGACAGACTGACAGACTGACAGACTGACAGACTGACAGACTGACAGACTGACAGACTGACAGACTGACAGACTGACAGACTGACAGACTGACAGACTGACAGACTGACAGACTGACAGACTGACAGACTGACAGACTGACAGACTGACAGACTGACAGACTGACAGACTGACAGACTGACAGACTGACAGACTGACAGACTGACAGACTGACAGACTGACAGACTGACAGACTGACAGACTGACAGACTGACAGACTGACAGACTGACAGACTGACAGACTGACAGACTGACAGACTGACAGACTGACAGACTGACAGACTGACAGACTGACAGACTGACAGACTGACAGACTGACAGACTGACAGACTGACAGACTGACAGACTGACAGACTGACAGACTGACAGACTGACAGACTGACAGACTGACAGACTGACAGACTGACAGACTGACAGACTGACAGACTGACAGACTGACAGACTGACAGACTGACAGACTGACAGACTGACAGACTGACAGACTGACAGACTGACAGACTGACAGACTGACAGACTGACAGACTGACAGACTGACAGACTGACAGACTGACAGACTGACAGACTGACAGACTGACAGACTGACAGACTGACAGACTGACAGACTGACAGACTGACAGACTGACAGACTGACAGACTGACAGACTGACAGACTGACAGACTGACAGACTGACAGACTGACAGACTGACAGACTGACAGACTGACAGACTGACAGACTGACAGACTGACAGACTGACAGACTGACAGACTGACAGACTGACAGACTGACAGACTGACAGACTGACAGACTGACAGACTGACAGACTGACAGACTGACAGACTGACAGACTGACAGACTGACAGACTGACAGACTGACAGACTGACAGACTGACAGACTGACAGACTGACAGACTGACAGACTGACAGACTGACAGACTGACAGACTGACAGACTGACAGACTGACAGACTGACAGACTGACAGACTGACAGACTGACAGACTGACAGACTGACAGACTGACAGACTGACAGACTGACAGACTGACAGACTGACAGACTGACAGACTGACAGACTGACAGACTGACAGACTGACAGACTGACAGACTGACAGACTGACAGACTGACAGACTGACAGACTGACAGACTGACAGACTGACAGACTGACAGACTGACAGACTGACAGACTGACAGACTGACAGACTGACAGACTGACAGACTGACAGACTGACAGACTGACAGACTGACAGACTGACAGACTGACAGACTGACAGACTGACAGACTGACAGACTGACAGACTGACAGACTGACAGACTGACAGACTGACAGACTGACAGACTGACAGACTGACAGACTGACAGACTGACAGACTGACAGACTGACAGACTGACAGACTGACAGACTGACAGACTGACAGACTGACAGACTGACAGACTGACAGACTGACAGACTGACAGACTGACAGACTGACAGACTGACAGACTGACAGACTGACAGACTGACAGACTGACAGACTGACAGACTGACAGACTGACAGACTGACAGACTGACAGACTGACAGACTGACAGACTGACAGACTGACAGACTGACAGACTGACAGACTGACAGACTGACAGACTGACAGACTGACAGACTGACAGACTGACAGACTGACAGACTGACAGACTGACAGACTGACAGACTGACAGACTGACAGACTGACAGACTGACAGACTGACAGACTGACAGACTGACAGACTGACAGACTGACAGACTGACAGACTGACAGACTGACAGACTGACAGACTGACAGACTGACAGACTGACAGACTGACAGACTGACAGACTGACAGACTGACAGACTGACAGACTGACAGACTGACAGACTGACAGACTGACAGACTGACAGACTGACAGACTGACAGACTGACAGACTGACAGACTGACAGACTGACAGACTGACAGACTGACAGACTGACAGACTGACAGACTGACAGACTGACAGACTGACAGACTGACAGACTGACAGACTGACAGACTGACAGACTGACAGACTGACAGACTGACAGACTGACAGACTGACAGACTGACAGACTGACAGACTGACAGACTGACAGACTGACAGACTGACAGACTGACAGACTGACAGACTGACAGACTGACAGACTGACAGACTGACAGACTGACAGACTGACAGACTGACAGACTGACAGACTGACAGACTGACAGACTGACAGACTGACAGACTGACAGACTGACAGACTGACAGACTGACAGACTGACAGACTGACAGACTGACAGACTGACAGACTGACAGACTGACAGACTGACAGACTGACAGACTGACAGACTGACAGACTGACAGACTGACAGACTGACAGACTGACAGACTGACAGACTGACAGACTGACAGACTGACAGACTGACAGACTGACAGACTGACAGACTGACAGACTGACAGACTGACAGACTGACAGACTGACAGACTGACAGACTGACAGACTGACAGACTGACAGACTGACAGACTGACAGACTGACAGACTGACAGACTGACAGACTGACAGACTGACAGACTGACAGACTGACAGACTGACAGACTGACAGACTGACAGACTGACAGACTGACAGACTGACAGACTGACAGACTGACAGACTGACAGACTGACAGACTGACAGACTGACAGACTGACAGACTGACAGACTGACAGACTGACAGACTGACAGACTGACAGACTGACAGACTGACAGACTGACAGACTGACAGACTGACAGACTGACAGACTGACAGACTGACAGACTGACAGACTGACAGACTGACAGACTGACAGACTGACAGACTGACAGACTGACAGACTGACAGACTGACAGACTGACAGACTGACAGACTGACAGACTGACAGACTGACAGACTGACAGACTGACAGACTGACAGACTGACAGACTGACAGACTGACAGACTGACAGACTGACAGACTGACAGACTGACAGACTGACAGACTGACAGACTGACAGACTGACAGACTGACAGACTGACAGACTGACAGACTGACAGACTGACAGACTGACAGACTGACAGACTGACAGACTGACAGACTGACAGACTGACAGACTGACAGACTGACAGACTGACAGACTGACAGACTGACAGACTGACAGACTGACAGACTGACAGACTGACAGACTGACAGACTGACAGACTGACAGACTGACAGACTGACAGACTGACAGACTGACAGACTGACAGACTGACAGACTGACAGACTGACAGACTGACAGACTGACAGACTGACAGACTGACAGACTGACAGACTGACAGACTGACAGACTGACAGACTGACAGACTGACAGACTGACAGACTGACAGACTGACAGACTGACAGACTGACAGACTGACAGACTGACAGACTGACAGACTGACAGACTGACAGACTGACAGACTGACAGACTGACAGACTGACAGACTGACAGACTGACAGACTGACAGACTGACAGACTGACAGACTGACAGACTGACAGACTGACAGACTGACAGACTGACAGACTGACAGACTGACAGACTGACAGACTGACAGACTGACAGACTGACAGACTGACAGACTGACAGACTGACAGACTGACAGACTGACAGACTGACAGACTGACAGACTGACAGACTGACAGACTGACAGACTGACAGACTGACAGACTGACAGACTGACAGACTGACAGACTGACAGACTGACAGACTGACAGACTGACAGACTGACAGACTGACAGACTGACAGACTGACAGACTGACAGACTGACAGACTGACAGACTGACAGACTGACAGACTGACAGACTGACAGACTGACAGACTGACAGACTGACAGACTGACAGACTGACAGACTGACAGACTGACAGACTGACAGACTGACAGACTGACAGACTGACAGACTGACAGACTGACAGACTGACAGACTGACAGACTGACAGACTGACAGACTGACAGACTGACAGACTGACAGACTGACAGACTGACAGACTGACAGACTGACAGACTGACAGACTGACAGACTGACAGACTGACAGACTGACAGACTGACAGACTGACAGACTGACAGACTGACAGACTGACAGACTGACAGACTGACAGACTGACAGACTGACAGACTGACAGACTGACAGACTGACAGACTGACAGACTGACAGACTGACAGACTGACAGACTGACAGACTGACAGACTGACAGACTGACAGACTGACAGACTGACAGACTGACAGACTGACAGACTGACAGACTGACAGACTGACAGACTGACAGACTGACAGACTGACAGACTGACAGACTGACAGACTGACAGACTGACAGACTGACAGACTGACAGACTGACAGACTGACAGACTGACAGACTGACAGACTGACAGACTGACAGACTGACAGACTGACAGACTGACAGACTGACAGACTGACAGACTGACAGACTGACAGACTGACAGACTGACAGACTGACAGACTGACAGACTGACAGACTGACAGACTGACAGACTGACAGACTGACAGACTGACAGACTGACAGACTGACAGACTGACAGACTGACAGACTGACAGACTGACAGACTGACAGACTGACAGACTGACAGACTGACAGACTGACAGACTGACAGACTGACAGACTGACAGACTGACAGACTGACAGACTGACAGACTGACAGACTGACAGACTGACAGACTGACAGACTGACAGACTGACAGACTGACAGACTGACAGACTGACAGACTGACAGACTGACAGACTGACAGACTGACAGACTGACAGACTGACAGACTGACAGACTGACAGACTGACAGACTGACAGACTGACAGACTGACAGACTGACAGACTGACAGACTGACAGACTGACAGACTGACAGACTGACAGACTGACAGACTGACAGACTGACAGACTGACAGACTGACAGACTGACAGACTGACAGACTGACAGACTGACAGACTGACAGACTGACAGACTGACAGACTGACAGACTGACAGACTGACAGACTGACAGACTGACAGACTGACAGACTGACAGACTGACAGACTGACAGACTGACAGACTGACAGACTGACAGACTGACAGACTGACAGACTGACAGACTGACAGACTGACAGACTGACAGACTGACAGACTGACAGACTGACAGACTGACAGACTGACAGACTGACAGACTGACAGACTGACAGACTGACAGACTGACAGACTGACAGACTGACAGACTGACAGACTGACAGACTGACAGACTGACAGACTGACAGACTGACAGACTGACAGACTGACAGACTGACAGACTGACAGACTGACAGACTGACAGACTGACAGACTGACAGACTGACAGACTGACAGACTGACAGACTGACAGACTGACAGACTGACAGACTGACAGACTGACAGACTGACAGACTGACAGACTGACAGACTGACAGACTGACAGACTGACAGACTGACAGACTGACAGACTGACAGACTGACAGACTGACAGACTGACAGACTGACAGACTGACAGACTGACAGACTGACAGACTGACAGACTGACAGACTGACAGACTGACAGACTGACAGACTGACAGACTGACAGACTGACAGACTGACAGACTGACAGACTGACAGACTGACAGACTGACAGACTGACAGACTGACAGACTGACAGACTGACAGACTGACAGACTGACAGACTGACAGACTGACAGACTGACAGACTGACAGACTGACAGACTGACAGACTGACAGACTGACAGACTGACAGACTGACAGACTGACAGACTGACAGACTGACAGACTGACAGACTGACAGACTGACAGACTGACAGACTGACAGACTGACAGACTGACAGACTGACAGACTGACAGACTGACAGACTGACAGACTGACAGACTGACAGACTGACAGACTGACAGACTGACAGACTGACAGACTGACAGACTGACAGACTGACAGACTGACAGACTGACAGACTGACAGACTGACAGACTGACAGACTGACAGACTGACAGACTGACAGACTGACAGACTGACAGACTGACAGACTGACAGACTGACAGACTGACAGACTGACAGACTGACAGACTGACAGACTGACAGACTGACAGACTGACAGACTGACAGACTGACAGACTGACAGACTGACAGACTGACAGACTGACAGACTGACAGACTGACAGACTGACAGACTGACAGACTGACAGACTGACAGACTGACAGACTGACAGACTGACAGACTGACAGACTGACAGACTGACAGACTGACAGACTGACAGACTGACAGACTGACAGACTGACAGACTGACAGACTGACAGACTGACAGACTGACAGACTGACAGACTGACAGACTGACAGACTGACAGACTGACAGACTGACAGACTGACAGACTGACAGACTGACAGACTGACAGACTGACAGACTGACAGACTGACAGACTGACAGACTGACAGACTGACAGACTGACAGACTGACAGACTGACAGACTGACAGACTGACAGACTGACAGACTGACAGACTGACAGACTGACAGACTGACAGACTGACAGACTGACAGACTGACAGACTGACAGACTGACAGACTGACAGACTGACAGACTGACAGACTGACAGACTGACAGACTGACAGACTGACAGACTGACAGACTGACAGACTGACAGACTGACAGACTGACAGACTGACAGACTGACAGACTGACAGACTGACAGACTGACAGACTGACAGACTGACAGACTGACAGACTGACAGACTGACAGACTGACAGACTGACAGACTGACAGACTGACAGACTGACAGACTGACAGACTGACAGACTGACAGACTGACAGACTGACAGACTGACAGACTGACAGACTGACAGACTGACAGACTGACAGACTGACAGACTGACAGACTGACAGACTGACAGACTGACAGACTGACAGACTGACAGACTGACAGACTGACAGACTGACAGACTGACAGACTGACAGACTGACAGACTGACAGACTGACAGACTGACAGACTGACAGACTGACAGACTGACAGACTGACAGACTGACAGACTGACAGACTGACAGACTGACAGACTGACAGACTGACAGACTGACAGACTGACAGACTGACAGACTGACAGACTGACAGACTGACAGACTGACAGACTGACAGACTGACAGACTGACAGACTGACAGACTGACAGACTGACAGACTGACAGACTGACAGACTGACAGACTGACAGACTGACAGACTGACAGACTGACAGACTGACAGACTGACAGACTGACAGACTGACAGACTGACAGACTGACAGACTGACAGACTGACAGACTGACAGACTGACAGACTGACAGACTGACAGACTGACAGACTGACAGACTGACAGACTGACAGACTGACAGACTGACAGACTGACAGACTGACAGACTGACAGACTGACAGACTGACAGACTGACAGACTGACAGACTGACAGACTGACAGACTGACAGACTGACAGACTGACAGACTGACAGACTGACAGACTGACAGACTGACAGACTGACAGACTGACAGACTGACAGACTGACAGACTGACAGACTGACAGACTGACAGACTGACAGACTGACAGACTGACAGACTGACAGACTGACAGACTGACAGACTGACAGACTGACAGACTGACAGACTGACAGACTGACAGACTGACAGACTGACAGACTGACAGACTGACAGACTGACAGACTGACAGACTGACAGACTGACAGACTGACAGACTGACAGACTGACAGACTGACAGACTGACAGACTGACAGACTGACAGACTGACAGACTGACAGACTGACAGACTGACAGACTGACAGACTGACAGACTGACAGACTGACAGACTGACAGACTGACAGACTGACAGACTGACAGACTGACAGACTGACAGACTGACAGACTGACAGACTGACAGACTGACAGACTGACAGACTGACAGACTGACAGACTGACAGACTGACAGACTGACAGACTGACAGACTGACAGACTGACAGACTGACAGACTGACAGACTGACAGACTGACAGACTGACAGACTGACAGACTGACAGACTGACAGACTGACAGACTGACAGACTGACAGACTGACAGACTGACAGACTGACAGACTGACAGACTGACAGACTGACAGACTGACAGACTGACAGACTGACAGACTGACAGACTGACAGACTGACAGACTGACAGACTGACAGACTGACAGACTGACAGACTGACAGACTGACAGACTGACAGACTGACAGACTGACAGACTGACAGACTGACAGACTGACAGACTGACAGACTGACAGACTGACAGACTGACAGACTGACAGACTGACAGACTGACAGACTGACAGACTGACAGACTGACAGACTGACAGACTGACAGACTGACAGACTGACAGACTGACAGACTGACAGACTGACAGACTGACAGACTGACAGACTGACAGACTGACAGACTGACAGACTGACAGACTGACAGACTGACAGACTGACAGACTGACAGACTGACAGACTGACAGACTGACAGACTGACAGACTGACAGACTGACAGACTGACAGACTGACAGACTGACAGACTGACAGACTGACAGACTGACAGACTGACAGACTGACAGACTGACAGACTGACAGACTGACAGACTGACAGACTGACAGACTGACAGACTGACAGACTGACAGACTGACAGACTGACAGACTGACAGACTGACAGACTGACAGACTGACAGACTGACAGACTGACAGACTGACAGACTGACAGACTGACAGACTGACAGACTGACAGACTGACAGACTGACAGACTGACAGACTGACAGACTGACAGACTGACAGACTGACAGACTGACAGACTGACAGACTGACAGACTGACAGACTGACAGACTGACAGACTGACAGACTGACAGACTGACAGACTGACAGACTGACAGACTGACAGACTGACAGACTGACAGACTGACAGACTGACAGACTGACAGACTGACAGACTGACAGACTGACAGACTGACAGACTGACAGACTGACAGACTGACAGACTGACAGACTGACAGACTGACAGACTGACAGACTGACAGACTGACAGACTGACAGACTGACAGACTGACAGACTGACAGACTGACAGACTGACAGACTGACAGACTGACAGACTGACAGACTGACAGACTGACAGACTGACAGACTGACAGACTGACAGACTGACAGACTGACAGACTGACAGACTGACAGACTGACAGACTGACAGACTGACAGACTGACAGACTGACAGACTGACAGACTGACAGACTGACAGACTGACAGACTGACAGACTGACAGACTGACAGACTGACAGACTGACAGACTGACAGACTGACAGACTGACAGACTGACAGACTGACAGACTGACAGACTGACAGACTGACAGACTGACAGACTGACAGACTGACAGACTGACAGACTGACAGACTGACAGACTGACAGACTGACAGACTGACAGACTGACAGACTGACAGACTGACAGACTGACAGACTGACAGACTGACAGACTGACAGACTGACAGACTGACAGACTGACAGACTGACAGACTGACAGACTGACAGACTGACAGACTGACAGACTGACAGACTGACAGACTGACAGACTGACAGACTGACAGACTGACAGACTGACAGACTGACAGACTGACAGACTGACAGACTGACAGACTGACAGACTGACAGACTGACAGACTGACAGACTGACAGACTGACAGACTGACAGACTGACAGACTGACAGACTGACAGACTGACAGACTGACAGACTGACAGACTGACAGACTGACAGACTGACAGACTGACAGACTGACAGACTGACAGACTGACAGACTGACAGACTGACAGACTGACAGACTGACAGACTGACAGACTGACAGACTGACAGACTGACAGACTGACAGACTGACAGACTGACAGACTGACAGACTGACAGACTGACAGACTGACAGACTGACAGACTGACAGACTGACAGACTGACAGACTGACAGACTGACAGACTGACAGACTGACAGACTGACAGACTGACAGACTGACAGACTGACAGACTGACAGACTGACAGACTGACAGACTGACAGACTGACAGACTGACAGACTGACAGACTGACAGACTGACAGACTGACAGACTGACAGACTGACAGACTGACAGACTGACAGACTGACAGACTGACAGACTGACAGACTGACAGACTGACAGACTGACAGACTGACAGACTGACAGACTGACAGACTGACAGACTGACAGACTGACAGACTGACAGACTGACAGACTGACAGACTGACAGACTGACAGACTGACAGACTGACAGACTGACAGACTGACAGACTGACAGACTGACAGACTGACAGACTGACAGACTGACAGACTGACAGACTGACAGACTGACAGACTGACAGACTGACAGACTGACAGACTGACAGACTGACAGACTGACAGACTGACAGACTGACAGACTGACAGACTGACAGACTGACAGACTGACAGACTGACAGACTGACAGACTGACAGACTGACAGACTGACAGACTGACAGACTGACAGACTGACAGACTGACAGACTGACAGACTGACAGACTGACAGACTGACAGACTGACAGACTGACAGACTGACAGACTGACAGACTGACAGACTGACAGACTGACAGACTGACAGACTGACAGACTGACAGACTGACAGACTGACAGACTGACAGACTGACAGACTGACAGACTGACAGACTGACAGACTGACAGACTGACAGACTGACAGACTGACAGACTGACAGACTGACAGACTGACAGACTGACAGACTGACAGACTGACAGACTGACAGACTGACAGACTGACAGACTGACAGACTGACAGACTGACAGACTGACAGACTGACAGACTGACAGACTGACAGACTGACAGACTGACAGACTGACAGACTGACAGACTGACAGACTGACAGACTGACAGACTGACAGACTGACAGACTGACAGACTGACAGACTGACAGACTGACAGACTGACAGACTGACAGACTGACAGACTGACAGACTGACAGACTGACAGACTGACAGACTGACAGACTGACAGACTGACAGACTGACAGACTAACAGACTGACAGACAGACTGAAAGACTGAGAGACAGAGAGACAGACAGACATACAGACGGACAGAATTCTTAGACCATCTTTTTTCGTCTTCGCTATCATCGTAATGTCATGTTTGATTGTTATCTCAATTTTTTTTTTCGACGATTGCATAACTTGCCTTATAGTACCTATAATCGCAAGTAAAAAGACAGAAATAAAAAAGCAAATACAAGCAATTAGAACTGGTAAATTGTCATAAATAAATAATAAAATTCTGGCTACCTTATGCCTGCCTATTTACCGCCAAGAAAAAAAAATTTTTTTGGCCTTTAAATTTAAAAATATAAAAATTAAAAATGGGTTGGGAACAATCCAAAGTCGAAAACACAAATGCAAATATTATAAACATAATTAAAGTCGTAGATCACACCAGTCATTTAGATGATATTTGGTGGTTTTTAATAATTATTATAACACTATCTAGTGTAAAATTATTTTTAAAATTGTACTCAACAACAATAAATTTGAAAAAAAAACATACACCCAAAATGAAGGGGTTTGTAAGCTTAAACAAAAAAATAATAAATAAAAATAAAAATACAAAACATTTGTAAGCTTCTTACTATGGTTCATTTCCGTTCTAATAAAGATCTTAAAAAAATATAATTATGTATAATCAATGAATATCTACATAATAAATATTTCAGTTTGGTGAATGTTTGAAGTGGATATTTCTCAGATTATTTCGGGTTCAAAGTATATTATTACAATTAGCAAGCATTTGACTATTTATAATATATATATAGTTTGTTATAAATCTTCAATCATATAACACATGTGTCAGTGGAATAAAAAACTTACGGATTTAGTAGCTAGAGAAGCAGACGCAGATAGGGCTTATAAATGTATTAAAAAAAAGTGTTCCCATTCGTAGGGAAACGATTATCAAACACTGCATAGCAATATTAGCAGCTTTAAATGGGATAGCTGAAATTTTACGAAATCTACCTGTAGAAATAGGGACAGTTCATAAAGAACAGGGAAAAGAAATTTTTATTAGTGTTAGAGATAAGTTGATAGCCGCGTTAGGAAAGCATAACATAGAAGCAGAAGTACCTTCTACCTACGCCGAAGACATACAAATTAAATTTGTAGAATTATACTTAATAGAATACGATTCTCAGTTAGAAGTAGACACAGACGATTTATTAAGTGCTTATCATAGTGTAGAGAAGCATCAGTTTAAACAAAATCCAATAGAAACCCAAATGCCAGTAACAGCAGTAGAATTCATAAAGTTAGCCTCATCAGTTCTGCCAGAGTTCGATGGTAATGTAGAAAATTTAACACGTTTTTTAGATGCAATAGATATCCTGGAACAGATTAAAGAGACTCATGAAGCTAGTGCGGTATTGATGGTGAAAACTAACCTTAAGGGAACGGCTAGAAACTTGATTAACAACGAGCAGACGCTACAACAAATTAAACATAGACTTAAAACTAAGGTACAAGGTGAATGAGCTAAAGTTCTGATTGCCAAAATCATGAATATACAGCAACGTAATAAGACTGCAATCCAATACACTAGCGAGATAGAAAAATTAACAAAATCAATAGAAGGAGCATACATTTCTGATGGCTCAACAACTGAATTGGGAACAAAATATGTTACACGGACGGCAGTAAAAGCAATGTGCAAGTACTGTTCAGTGGACAGTGTTAAGCTAAATATGCAGGCTTGTGCATTTACTACAATGAACGACGCCATATCAAAATTTACAAATAGTTGCACTGATACATCTGGTAAACCTAATACAATACTATATACAAACCGGAATCGAGGTAGTTACCATGGAAATTATAGACAAGGTAACAATAGACGTAGATTCAGACCAAACCATAGCAGAGACGACTACAGCTCTAATAAAAACAAAACAAAAAATTTACCAAAATGGCCATAGGTTTGGAGGTCAACATAATCAAGGAAATATTAGAAATATAACTCAGCATTAAAACCAGCAAACTCCACTTCAAGAACAATAATAGATAGTGCTTTAAAAAAAGTGTATGCATTTAATTTATATCTCAGCAGTTATATATCTTCAAGCTCTACTTTAAATAATTTAGTCTCAATGTTCCTAGTAGATACAGGAGCAGACATATCCATTTTTAAAAAGAGCCACATAAATCAAAGAGTGTGTTGCTTCATTTATTCCGGATAGGGAATAGAATGGATGGAAAATACGAAATGTTTATCTAGAATATCCAGAATGGAATGAATAAAGAAATACAAATTTTCTCCAGAATAGAAAAGAAAAAAGATGACATCAATCAGCTCTTTTAAAGTGTTGTGATGATGACAAGAAAGCAGATATCTCTATGGAAAATAGTAAAAATAAATTATTATTAATTTATTAATTCATGAAAAGTCACATTTAATTGTTATTTCTATAACAAACGCATTTTAAGTTAAAAAAATTTGTTCTCAAAAACTGTACGGTGAATTTGTTTAGAAATTTAATGGGAGATACAGAAAACATCTGGCAGCTCAAAAACGTTAAAATAAATATAATATTCTAATAAAGAAAGGAATAAGGGTTAATTTTTCTTAATATGCCGTTGTCGTATGTGACTGTTTATCCAAAACTACTTGTTACCCAAACACAAACGACAAAATAATCACACATCAGACAAAAATAAAACAAATTTAAATGTTGTTAGAATATTACATACGACAGTATATAAACTAATTACCTATTTTATTTAAAAATAAAGAGAAACTCAAATTTATTTTTTTAGTATTTATTTTCTGTATAAGAAATAGTTTTTTTTTTATTCTCAACAAACTTAAAATAAACAAAAGTAAAATAAAAAGTTTTAATTCTAAAAAAAATAAATAATTAATTCATATTAGATAAGATACAAAATACCTTCAGTGTTTAAAGTATTTCTAAGCTTAAACAAAATCGCATTTATAAGTTCATAGTGCAGTTGATTTTTAATTATTTAGGCCTATTCTGCCACATCTGTTATTCTACTATGAATTTTCTGTTATATTGCATAACAGATCTCCCCCATGAAAGATATTTTATGATTGGTATTCAGGAGTTCGATCCAAAAATCTGCTATGAAATTATCAGTTGTAGTTAATAAAAAATCTCGGCAGTCGGCATTCACTAATGCCAATAGATTAACCTGTGAAATGATTTTATTTTGCTTCGCGAAGATAAATTATTGTTCCATGTAATTTGTCCATAACAGTTCTTGATTTTAATATATCTAATATAAAAAGTTGTAGGAAACTCACATCGGCAAGATAAGCGACTATTTTCTTTTACATTCCATCCATGAAATGTGTTCCGTGCTTTCGTGTTTAGTTTAAAATTACTTACATATTTGTGTTTGTTATTATTCATTTAAATAATAATTTGTTATTTCTGTCTCCTTCTAAGAACAATTCACTATCGAAATAAACGTAGTAAACATATATTGAAATCTTTTATATAGTAACCAAAATGTGTCTTTTATTCTTTTATGATTCATAAAAGATTCCATAACGATTGTGGCATGCTGAATATTAAAAATGCAGTTCGTAAAAGTCTTGTTGAGAATTTCGAAGTTCTAACAGCTCATTAGCAGATTTCTAAACAGATTTCATAGCAGATTTAGCATGCAGAATACCAACATTATAATGCATTAAAGATTTTTTGACAGCTTAAACTTTTGTAGGAAAATTCATAACAGAATAGCAGCATAATAGAATTAAAGATCTCGCTGAATGGGCCTAATTAATTTTATTAATATTAAAGTAGGAACAAAAAAAAGACTGTTTTAAAAATCGTATTTCTTTTCTCAAGCATTTTTGAATGCATATACACTTATGAATATGTGCAGTCAACACCTAGGCCTCTTTTAATAAAAATAAATTTTCTATCTATGTTGGATTGAATGGCCCTTGATGGAAATATACGAAGAGGTTTTTGATTTATGTAAATAAACCTCGATTCGGTTTCGAAAACGTCCGGTGTTTTTGGCCAAATCGTGCAAAACTGGAATAAAGATTCGCACCTGCATCATAATCATCCCCTCGTATTTTGGTGCGCATGTTAAACCAAATAAAAAGAATTATTCAAACCTATCTCTTGAATTATTGTACATTATCATACGCATAGAGTTCATCCGACACACTTGCTGCATGTTGCGGAGGACTCGTCCAACCTCTTACTTCTGCGAAATCTTGATCTCGAGTCGCGAGCGCGAATGAAATTACACCAGTATGTGTGTTATCTTATGAGACATACGACAAACGCTTACCGGAATTTCAGTAAAATAATGTCGTATGTTTATTAAAAATAACACATACGACAATTATTTACCAAACGTTCGCGGCACAGATTTTGTATGAAGAAAATGTCGTATGTTTTTATTTTGTCGTATGTGTCGAATTTGTATACACATACGACAAAAAACTATATAAATGTTGGCGATCGTGCACATACGACAAATTTTACCGATATTATCTTGGAAACTATGACCGATATAGAAAAACGGATTTCACCAGGTTGTAGAGAAAAAAAGACAGACTGACAGACTGACAGACTGACAGACTGACAGACTGACAGACTGACAGACTGACAGACTGACAGACTGACAGACTGACAGACTGACAGACTGACAGACTGACAGACTGACAGACTGACAGACTGACAGACTGACAGACTGACAGACTGACAGACTGACAGACTGACAGACTGACAGACTGACAGACTGACAGACTGACAGACTGACAGACTGACAGACTGACAGACTGACAGACTGACAGACTGACAGACTGACAGACTGACAGACTGACAGACTGACAGACTGACAGACTGACAGACTGACAGACTGACAGACTGACAGACTGACAGACTGACAGACTGACAGACTGACAGACTGACAGACTGACAGACTGACAGACTGACAGACTGACAGACTGACAGACTGACAGACTGACAGACTGACAGACTGACAGACTGACAGACTGACAGACTGACAGACTGACAGACTGACAGACTGACAGACTGACAGACTGACAGACTGACAGACTGACAGACTGACAGACTGACAGACTGACAGACTGACAGACTGACAGACTGACAGACTGACAGACTGACAGACTGACAGACTGACAGACTGACAGACTGACAGACTGACAGACTGACAGACTGACAGACTGACAGACTGACAGACTGACAGACTGACAGACTGACAGACTGACAGACTGACAGACTGACAGACTGACAGACTGACAGACTGACAGACTGACAGACTGACAGACTGACAGACTGACAGACTGACAGACTGACAGACTGACAGACTGACAGACTGACAGACTGACAGACTGACAGACTGACAGACTGACAGACTGACAGACTGACAGACTGACAGACTGACAGACTGACAGACTGACAGACTGACAGACTGACAGACTGACAGACTGACAGACTGACAGACTGACAGACTGACAGACTGACAGACTGACAGACTGACAGACTGACAGACTGACAGACTGACAGACTGACAGACTGACAGACTGACAGACTGACAGACTGACAGACTGACAGACTGACAGACTGACAGACTGACAGACTGACAGACTGACAGACTGACAGACTGACAGACTGACAGACTGACAGACTGACAGACTGACAGACTGACAGACTGACAGACTGACAGACTGACAGACTGACAGACTGACAGACTGACAGACTGACAGACTGACAGACTGACAGACTGACAGACTGACAGACTGACAGACTGACAGACTGACAGACTGACAGACTGACAGACTGACAGACTGACAGACTGACAGACTGACAGACTGACAGACTGACAGACTGACAGACTGACAGACTGACAGACTGACAGACTGACAGACTGACAGACTGACAGACTGACAGACTGACAGACTGACAGACTGACAGACTGACAGACTGACAGACTGACAGACTGACAGACTGACAGACTGACAGACTGACAGACTGACAGACTGACAGACTGACAGACTGACAGACTGACAGACTGACAGACTGACAGACTGACAGACTGACAGACTGACAGACTGACAGACTGACAGACTGACAGACTGACAGACTGACAGACTGACAGACTGACAGACTGACAGACTGACAGACTGACAGACTGACAGACTGACAGACTGACAGACTGACAGACTGACAGACTGACAGACTGACAGACTGACAGACTGACAGACTGACAGACTGACAGACTGACAGACTGACAGACTGACAGACTGACAGACTGACAGACTGACAGACTGACAGACTGACAGACTGACAGACTGACAGACTGACAGACTGACAGACTGACAGACTGACAGACTGACAGACTGACAGACTGACAGACTGACAGACTGACAGACTGACAGACTGACAGACTGACAGACTGACAGACTGACAGACTGACAGACTGACAGACTGACAGACTGACAGACTGACAGACTGACAGACTGACAGACTGACAGACTGACAGACTGACAGACTGACAGACTGACAGACTGACAGACTGACAGACTGACAGACTGACAGACTGACAGACTGACAGACTGACAGACTGACAGACTGACAGACTGACAGACTGACAGACTGACAGACTGACAGACTGACAGACTGACAGACTGACAGACTGACAGACTGACAGACTGACAGACTGACAGACTGACAGACTGACAGACTGACAGACTGACAGACTGACAGACTGACAGACTGACAGACTGACAGACTGACAGACTGACAGACTGACAGACTGACAGACTGACAGACTGACAGACTGACAGACTAACAGACTGACAGACAGACTGAAAGACTGAGAGACAGAGAGACAGACAGACATACAGACGGACAGAATTCTTAGACCATCTTTTTTCGTCTTCGCTATCATCGTAATGTCATGTTTGATTGTTATCTCAATTTTTTTTTTCGACGATTGCATAACTTGCCTTATAGTACCTATAATCGCAAGTAAAAAGACAGAAATAAAAAAGCAAATACAAGCAATTAGAACTGGTAAATTGTCATAAATAAATAATAAAATTCTGGCTACCTTATGCCTGCCTATTTACCGCCAAGAAAAAAAAATTTTTTTGGCCTTTAAATTTAAAAATATAAAAATTAAAAATGGGTTGGGAACAATCCAAAGTCGAAAACACAAATGCAAATATTATAAACATAATTAAAGTCGTAGATCACACCAGTCATTTAGATGATATTTGGTGGTTTTTAATAATTATTATAACACTATCTAGTGTAAAATTATTTTTAAAATTGTACTCAACAACAATAAATTTGAAAAAAAAACATACACCCAAAATGAAGGGGTTTGTAAGCTTAAACAAAAAAATAATAAATAAAAATAAAAATACAAAACATTTGTAAGCTTCTTACTATGGTTCATTTCCGTTCTAATAAAGATCTTAAAAAATTTAATATATATATATATATAATTATGTATAATCAATGAATATCTACATAATAAATATTTCAGTTTGGTGAATGTTTGAAGTGGATATTTCTCAGATTATTTCGGGTTCAAAGTATATTATTACAATTAGCAAGCATTTGACTATTTATAATATATATATAGTTTGTTATAAATCTTCAATCATATAACACATGTGTCAGTGGAATAAAAAACTTACGGATTTAGTAGCTAGAGAAGCAGACGCAGATAGGGCTTATAAATGTATTAAAAAAAAGTGTTCCCATTCGTAGGGAAACGATTATCAAACACTGCATAGCAATATTAGCAGCTTTAAATGGGATAGCTGAAATTTTACGAAATCTACCTGTAGAAATAGGGACAGTTCATAAAGAACAGGGAAAAGAAATTTTTATTAGTGTTAGAGATAAGTTGATAGCCGCGTTAGGAAAGCATAACATAGAAGCAGAAGTACCTTCTACCTACGCCGAAGACATACAAATTAAATTTGTAGAATTATACTTAATAGAATACGATTCTCAGTTAGAAGTAGACACAGACGATTTATTAAGTGCTTATCATAGTGTAGAGAAGCATCAGTTTAAACAAAATCCAATAGAAACCCAAATGCCAGTAACAGCAGTAGAATTCATAAAGTTAGCCTCATCAGTTCTGCCAGAGTTCGATGGTAATGTAGAAAATTTAACACGTTTTTTAGATGCAATAGATATCCTGGAACAGATTAAAGAGACTCATGAAGCTAGTGCGGTATTGATGGTGAAAACTAACCTTAAGGGAACGGCTAGAAACTTGATTAACAACGAGCAGACGCTACAACAAATTAAACATAGACTTAAAACTAAGGTACAAGGTGAATGAGCTAAAGTTCTGATTGCCAAAATCATGAATATACAGCAACGTAATAAGACTGCAATCCAATACACTAGCGAGATAGAAAAATTAACAAAATCAATAGAAGGAGCATACATTTCTGATGGCTCAACAACTGAATTGGGAACAAAATATGTTACACGGACGGCAGTAAAAGCAATGTGCAAGTACTGTTCAGTGGACAGTGTTAAGCTAAATATGCAGGCTTGTGCATTTACTACAATGAACGACGCCATATCAAAATTTACAAATAGTTGCACTGATACATCTGGTAAACCTAATACAATACTATATACAAACCGGAATCGAGGTAGTTACCATGGAAATTATAGACAAGGTAACAATAGACGTAGATTCAGACCAAACCATAGCAGAGACGACTACAGCTCTAATAAAAACAAAACAAAAAATTTACCAAAATGGCCATAGGTTTGGAGGTCAACATAATCAAGGAAATATTAGAAATATAACTCAGCATTAAAACCAGCAAACTCCACTTCAAGAACAATAATAGATAGTGCTTTAAAAAAAGTGTATGCATTTAATTTATATCTCAGCAGTTATATATCTTCAAGCTCTACTTTAAATAATTTAGTCTCAATGTTCCTAGTAGATACAGGAGCAGACATATCCATTTTTAAAAAGAGCCACATAAATCAAAGAGTGTGTTGCTTCATTTATTCCGGATAGGGAATAGAATGGATGGAAAATACGAAATGTTTATCTAGAATATCCAGAATGGAATGAATAAAGAAATACAAATTTTCTCCAGAATAGAAAAGAAAAAAGATGACATCAATCAGCTCTTTTAAAGTGTTGTGATGATGACAAGAAAGCAGATATCTCTATGGAAAATAGTAAAAATAAATTATTATTAATTTATTAATTCATGAAAAGTCACATTTAATTGTTATTTCTATAACAAACGCATTTTAAGTTAAAAAAATTTGTTCTCAAAAACTGTACGGTGAATTTGTTTAGAAATTTAATGGGAGATACAGAAAACATCTGGCAGCTCAAAAACGTTAAAATAAATATAATATTCTAATAAAGAAAGGAATAAGGGTTAATTTTTCTTAATATGCCGTTGTCGTATGTGACTGTTTATCCAAAACTACTTGTTACCCAAACACAAACGACAAAATAATCACACATCAGACAAAAATAAAACAAATTTAAATGTTGTTAGAATATTACATACGACAGTATATAAACTAATTACCTATTTTATTTAAAAATAAAGAGAAACTCAAATTTATTTTTTTAGTATTTATTTTCTGTATAAGAAATAGTTTTTTTTTTATTCTCAACAAACTTAAAATAAACAAAAGTAAAATAAAAAGTTTTAATTCTAAAAAAAATAAATAATTAATTCATATTAGATAAGATACAAAATACCTTCAGTGTTTAAAGTATTTCTAAGCTTAAACAAAATCGCATTTATAAGTTCATAGTGCAGTTGATTTTTAATTATTTAGGCCTATTCTGCCACATCTGTTATTCTACTATGAATTTTCTGTTATATTGCATAACAGATCTCCCCCATGAAAGATATTTTATGATTGGTATTCAGGAGTTCGATCCAAAAATCTGCTATGAAATTATCAGTTGTAGTTAATAAAAAATCTCGGCAGTCGGCATTCACTAATGCCAATAGATTAACCTGTGAAATGATTTTATTTTGCTTCGCGAAGATAAATTATTGTTCCATGTAATTTGTCCATAACAGTTCTTGATTTTAATATATCTAATATAAAAAGTTGTAGGAAACTCACATCGGCAAGATAAGCGACTATTTTCTTTTACATTCCATCCATGAAATGTGTTCCGTGCTTTCGTGTTTAGTTTAAAATTACTTACATATTTGTGTTTGTTATTATTCATTTAAATAATAATTTGTTATTTCTGTCTCCTTCTAAGAACAATTCACTATCGAAATAAACGTAGTAAACATATATTGAAATCTTTTATATAGTAACCAAAATGTGTCTTTTATTCTTTTATGATTCATAAAAGATTCCATAACGATTGTGGCATGCTGAATATTAAAAATGCAGTTCGTAAAAGTCTTGTTGAGAATTTCGAAGTTCTAACAGCTCATTAGCAGATTTCTAAACAGATTTCATAGCAGATTTAGCATGCAGAATACCAACATTATAATGCATTAAAGATTTTTTGACAGCTTAAACTTTTGTAGGAAAATTCATAACAGAATAGCAGCATAATAGAATTAAAGATCTCGCTGAATGGGCCTAATTAATTTTATTAATATTAAAGTAGGAACAAAAAAAAGACTGTTTTAAAAATCGTATTTCTTTTCTCAAGCATTTTTGAATGCATATACACTTATGAATATGTGCAGTCAACACCTAGGCCTCTTTTAATAAAAATAAATTTTCTATCTATGTTGGATTGAATGGCCCTTGATGGAAATATACGAAGAGGTTTTTGATTTATGTAAATAAACCTCGATTCGGTTTCGAAAACGTCCGGTGTTTTTGGCCAAATCGTGCAAAACTGGAATAAAGATTCGCACCTGCATCATAATCATCCCCTCGTATTTTGGTGCGCATGTTAAACCAAATAAAAAGAATTATTCAAACCTATCTCTTGAATTATTGTACATTATCATACGCATAGAGTTCATCCGACACACTTGCTGCATGTTGCGGAGGACTCGTCCAACCTCTTACTTCTGCGAAATCTTGATCTCGAGTCGCGAGCGCGAATGAAATTACACCAGTATGTGTGTTATCTTATGAGACATACGACAAACGCTTACCGGAATTTCAGTAAAATAATGTCGTATGTTTATTAAAAATAACACATACGACAATTATTTACCAAACGTTCGCGGCACAGATTTTGTATGAAGAAAATGTCGTATGTTTTTATTTTGTCGTATGTGTCGAATTTGTATACACATACGACAAAAAACTATATAAATGTTGGCGATCGTGCACATACGACAAATTTTACCGATATTATCTTGGAAACTATGACCGATATAGAAAAACGGATTTCACCAGGTTGTAGAGAAAAATTTAAATAACAAAACTGCATTTAAATTTCAAAACCTCAATTTTTCACATACGACAAAATGTTATCCAAGCGACGATAGACACTATAATTGTCACAGGCCTTAACGGCATTGGTCATGGTACATTTAATACCATTGGTATTGTGAGTGCGGATCTAATATTGGAGGATCTGCTTGTTCGACATGATTTCCATGTGGTTGAAGACAACTTCCCCATACCATGTTTAGCTATTTTAGGTCTAGATTTTTTTAAAGAAATATAATGGTGTTTTGGATTATCAAACAAACCAAGATTACCTTATAATTAGATCGAAAGATTACCACGAGGATATCGCAATCCCCATGTCAAATTCTTTCAAAGTAAACACAATTTCTATTCCCGCTAGATCTGAAGTCATTCGACTTATTCATATATAATCAATAGAGTAAGAAATTTTTATTCCTCATCAGGAGATTAAGACCGGTGTATATATAGCTAACACAATTACTTCACAAATCAATCATTTGTAAAAATTGCCAACACTTCGAATGAAAATATAACAATACAGAATATTAAAGTGAAAACAGAAAGTCTTAACGACCACAATATTATCCATTCGATGATGGTTGGACGTTGTAGGACGCGGGAAGTCACTGATTGGCGTCAACATGGCGACGTCCAGTGATACAACGAATACTACACGTCAATTGTACTTATTTTACCTCCAAGTAGTAACCATCGAATACTGGTCTCGTTCATCCGAACTTGACTTGCTAAACTAATAAGAGCGAGTTTTGAGCAAAGGACAAAAATAGCTACACTATAATCTTCTGGCGGAAATGACTGGCTGTATAACGGGGATGAAGTCTTGGCCTATCAGAAGGTTGGTGTGCGGCGGATAAATTCACCATAGAGAATCAACGGTGCTATCAACAGCACTGAGGACAGAAACCAAGGGGAGTGTTCCCACTAAGGTACTTTCCCTCTACAAGACGAAAGCGGAGAATTCCCCAGATGGAATCAACGGTGGCGTCTACAGTTCCAGTGAGGCTGAACTAGTTAGTGAACATCTTATACGGGCTACTACGACATATTCGGAGCGCAGGCCTATAAAGAGTGCTTAATCCGGCTCCCCGCCCTTGGAGTTATATTGTAAGGGTCTGGTCCTCCAGGTTGGGGGTCGGGATGACTTCCCGGCCACGTAAAACAACTTTTAGTTTCGAAGCAACAACAAGCCTCGGATACGGACGGATATACTGCTGACGAACCCACCAAACGAAATAAGGACAACGAACTTCGGATTTGCACGTGGAATGTTCTGTCTCTGTATAGACCACGTGCAGCCGAATATTTATTAGAGGCCCTAGGCTGCTACAAAGCAGACATCAACGCCATCCAAGAAGTGCGATGGGATGGGCCGGCAAACGAAAATTGAAAGACTGCGATATCTATTATGATGACTGTTATCGACCACAAGGGCAACGCCTTTTTGGATGCATCCCTACCAAACTCGTTCCTTTGTGCAGGATGACGATGGAGGATGCACGCTGCTCCATCAAGATCGGCAAAGACCTCATAGACACTTTTGATGTCAGAAAAGGTTTTAGGCAGGGCGACGTGCTATCATGCGACTTCTTTGACATCATTCTTGAAAGAATAGTGCAAAACTCTCACGTCAAAACTAGAGGCACAATCTTTCAAAAGTCTGTCCAGTTACTCGCTTACGCTGACGACATTGATATAATCGGACAAACAAAGCGTGATGTCAGTGGTGTTTTCGTGAGTATTGAGAAGGAAGCCAAGAAGATGGGTTTAACAGTGAACGGAAGCAAAACAAAATATATGCTGTCAACAGGAAAGGACACCGAGCACCGGCGTCTCGGACGGAACGTCACTATAGACAGCTATAATTTTGATTTTTGAAATACGCTATAAACTCAACGAATGATACCAGTGCTGAGATCAAACGCGAATTACTTTTGCCAATCGCAGTTGCTTTGGGCTAAGAAGGCAATTGAGATGCAAAGCCCTCTCTCAAGAAACTAACCTGTCCATATATAAAACGCTCATCATCCCAGTCCTGATGTATGGTGCAGAGACATGGACAATATTAACGGTGGATGAGAACGCGTTAGGTTGTTTTGAGAGGAAAATTCTCCGGGTGATTTTGGGTCCCGTCTGCATAGATGGGGAATGGAGAAGACGATACAATAACGAACTATATGTGCTGTACAGCGACACCGACCTAGTCACAAAATTGAATAGCCAACGACTGAGATGGCTGGGTCACCTAGAGCGAATGGACACCAATGCTCCGGCCCGGAAAGTCTTTGAATCCTGCCCCCTGGGACTCCAACTTGGAGTGCGAAACTGGAGACAGATAGCTAGAAACCGAGCCGACTGGAAGAAGCTTGTTGTTTGAGGCCCTTGTCCACCCCGGACTGTAGCGCCACCGTAAGTAAGTAATTAAGTATTATCCATTCGATCCAAGCAACGGGTAATAGTGAAGAAAAATTAAATAAGCTTAGGAAACATTTCCCTAAATTTGCTTTTAAAGAATTGAACAACTTCTGTTAATTAAAACTATAGCATACCTCAAGTATACAAAGAAGAAATAAGTAGGCAATTAGGTAAATTAATTAAAGATGATATAGTAGAACCGTCTACTTCGGAATAAAAAAGTCCTCTAATCTTGGTACCCAAAAAACCACTCCGAGGCAAACAAGAGAAAAGATGGAGACTAGTCATTGACTACAGAGCGATCAATAGAAAACTAATGGTAGTTAAATTCCCGTTACCAAGAATAGACGATATACTCGATCAGTTGGGAAGAGCAATATACTTCTCATGTTTAGACTTAACGTCAGGATTCCATCAAATAGAATTAAGCAAGGAATCAAGAGATATCACATCTTTCACAGCTGATGGCGGCACATACCGATTTAAGCGACTACCTTATGGATAGAAAATTGCCCCAAATTCTTTCCAAAGGATGATGACACTAGCATTTGCAGGTCTTAAGCCATCTCAAGCATTTCCTTACATTAATGACTTGGTAGTATTAGGTTGTTCTGAAAAACACATGATACAAATTTTATAAGATGTTTTCGATACATGCAGGAAGTACAGCTTAAAACTGCATCCTGATAAATGCAGTTTGTGCAATCTTGGGCATAAATTCACAAACAACGGCATCTTGCCTGACCCAAGTAAATTTAAAACAGTCCAGAAATATCCCCTACCAAACAATGCTGACGAAGCTAAGAGATTTGTTGCGCCTTGTAACTACTACAGGCGATTTGTTCCTAACTTCGCTGAACACTCCAGGGTTTTAACAAGGTTGTGCAGGAAAAATGTTCCATTTGACTTGACTGAGGAATGCACTAACTCCTTTGAATATTTAAAAAATCTCTAATCTGTCCACAAATACTCCAATACCCTGATTTTAGCAAAGAATTTTATATCACAACAGACGCAACCGGTTTCGCTTGTGGCACAGTGCTTAATAAAATATATGAAGACAAGCAATTACCAATAGCCTAGAGTTCAAGAGCATTCACCAAAGCAGAAATTAATAAACCCACAATAGAGAAAGAACTAGCAACCATACATTGGGCCATAACCTTTCTTAGACCATATGTCTACGGAAGAGAAGAACATTTTGCGTCAACACAGACCACAGGCCCTTAACCTATCTTTTCTCAATGAGAAACCCATTTTCTAAACTAAAGCGAATAAGATTAGACCATGAAGAATATGACTTTGAAGTAGAATACATACAGATTTAAAGTAACTTGAGGTTGAATCTATCAAAGTATACAAAATAACAACAAGAGCAATGAAAAAACATAATTCTTACACTGTTGCAAATGCCATTAGTCACCACGAGAACCCAAAATATATAGAAAATAATTTAAACACACTAAAATGAAGTTCTTGTTTGATAAAAGGTATTTATAGGGGTTCTTCAACTTAAAGAAAACTTTAAAAAAAGTATGCCCGATAAAAAAACATACGTCTACTCGCTAGCTTTCATTCTTTTGGTTTTGTTTTATAATAATTAATTTATTTAAGTAATAATTAAAGTTGAAGAGTGTTATAAGCTAATTGCTGTAGAGCCAACGATGGTTGTAATCCAACTGACTATGTGATGTCATGTTATGTTACAGCTGCAGTAGATCATACAACTATGTATGTACGCAAGTACATAAAGTACATAGCACAAAAAAAAGATTAAAGATAATAACAACAGTGCTCATTAAAAGTCTTCGGTCATACATTACACCCCTTAACACTCAGATGGATTATAAAAATTTATCCTGAGAGTCGCGATTTTTGATGTCGCAGAGTTTGTACTAGATTCTGAAGGCAATGTTGATGACGGAATATTGTTTGGTGATGACTGAGGTGGCCATTGGGGTGATGATGATGATGGTGTTGACTGATATGCGGTATCCAATGTTGCCGTTTTATAGACTTTGTCACTATATTTAGCGGAATTTTCAAAAGTTTAGCGACAAAAATTTATTTTTTGTGGCTAGATAATTCTAGCTACTTTTCTAGTGACTTTTGGCAAAAACATATTTTTTGTAAATATTACAATACTGGTGATGTTACATACCTGACATTAGAGTTTAGCACTTATGAAATGATATTCGAAAATTGGATTGACTCTTTTTTTCCACGACCACTGAAGTGAATTCAAAACTTCACCACACCAAAGAAAGAAGACTAAGCAACAAGACTAGACTAGATTTCGGAATCTAAATCATCAAGCGATACAATTATTCGTATAAAAATTATATCTTATATATTTATTATAGGCTCAGAAAATGGTTCCAAGTAATTACAATGCTTTAAAAAATGGAATTATTATCTTAAGACCTGTTAAAGATTGTTCTATCATTCAAAAAAGTTTAGGGTTTCAGGACATAAAACTAGAAAAAAAAATTAAATCAATGAGCCAATATTAATTCCGTAAGCTAGAAAGAACTTCAAGAAAGCGTTAAGTTTTGGGAGAAGTTTCACACTATAAAAACGCAACTGGGGTCAATACTAATGAACGATTATTCCAACTTGCTAGAACAGTAGGTAATGTAGCATCCACATTCAAATGCAGAAGTGGAACACATTTTTAGCATGATGTATAATGTTAAAAATAAGTTGAGAAAAAAATGTCAACGAAAACTTTGAATTAAATAATGCTCATTAGAAATCAATTAAAAATACAAAAAACAGATGTCATAAATACGAAATCCCCAAAAATGTTCCTTAAAAAAATAATTTCAACAATGTTTTAGATATTGAATCCAATGAAATTGATTAAGATGCAATGGATATAATTATTTCTGATTGGTTACTTTTGTAATAGGTATTTGAAGTTATTATTAAAACTTCCTTACTTTCTTCAATTGCATTAAAACGACTAGCGCTTTTATTAGCTATACAAGTTTGTTGTTGTTCATTCGGTTATTTCTTATTTTCTCCTTTATGATTTATAAGCAAATCTTTTTGCTGTTCATATAAGGAAGGGGATTATTATATGAAAGATTTGACACTGGTCACTTGTGTGTCTATAATAGCGCTAGTCATTTCAATGCAATTTATAAATAGAAAAACCTACATTGGGTTGGATCTGATCATGTGGGCTCGGTGGCGTGATGATTCTAAGCAGCTTGGTCATGGTTCAATAAACGATGAAGGCACAAGAAGTTATTTAATTAAAATAAAAAGTAGGCCAGCACCACTAGAGTAATGGAATCTGATGATAGATCTTAGCAAATCGTGAAATAGCTATAATACCAGCCAAAAATAATTGAGAAGAACTTGGTGGTAGCACATTCAAGTTGTTGCTGGTCATTCAAAGTAATTAAAAAAATGATAAAAAAGTGCTATGGAGCAAATATGTAATCATTCAAAAATTGAATATAATACAAATAAAAATGACCAGTGTCAAATCTTTCATATAAAAATCTACCTCCTTATATGAAAACAATGAATGAACAACAACAAACTTGTGTGGCTAATAAAAGCGCTAGTCGTTTCAATGCAATTGATAAACAGAAAAACCTGCATTGGGTTGCATCTGCTCATGTGGGTTCGTTGGCGTGATGCGTAGTGCGTTGGATTCTAAGCAGCTTTGTCATGGTTCAATACACAATGAAAGCACAAGAAGTTTTTCAAATACAATGAAAATGAATCGGATGATCGGCCTTGGCAAGTCGTGAAATAGCTATAATTCCAGCCAAAAATTATTTTTTTTGTTAAGATATTGTATGCTAACTTAAGGTTTATAAGTTTTGTTTTTTGCTACACAATATACATTTGTTGTTAAAATTTAATGTATTTTGTTTTTTTATATTTGTGCTGAAAATTTTTTCTAGCGACCATTTTTCAAAATGTTACCATATCTAGCGGATTTTTGAGGTCGATCCAGCGACACTTTTTTCTGGCTTGCGTTAACACTGGCGGTTTCTTCGTTACAATTATCTTCGGCTGTGTCTTTTGATGATCCGGTTGTCATGCAATCGCACTGTATAGGAGACGGGACCTGACTGCAATTTAATGACTGTTTCAATGCATTTGGGAACTGTAGAATAATTTCAAATCCAAACATGGTCATCTTTGCGGAATTTTCGTGTGGCTTTAAGTTCATCCAAAGTTATTGTGGAAAGTTCATGGCGATGGATTTCATCGAAATATGTTTTTAGCTGATGATTCAACATTAACTCCCCTAGTGACCGTTCTGTGAAAAGGAATCGAAATAATTTTAAATCCCAATCAACTTTTTTTTTTCTCCTTTAAGTAGTTTTTGGTAGTTTGAACCATTCGCTAAGCCTGTCCATTGGATAATGGATAGAAGGGAGCAGAACGGGTATGGCGAACCATGTTCACATGAAGAAATGATTTGAATTCCATTGTCAGTCATAATGCTATGACTGTGATCTCGTCCTCAGTTTTAGTCATTTGATAGTAGTAGTATATATTTAAAGGTAGATTTAAAAAACTGTTATATAATTTTTTTCAATTGCGACTGCGCCAATATGTATAATAAATAGTTGTACTCGTTGTACTCGTATTTTGTATTATACTATCTCATTTATTTAACTAATAATTAAAGTTGAAGAGTGTAATAAGCTATGTAATTGCTGTAGAGCTAACGGTGGTTATGCTTAATATGTCATGTAATGTATTGCTACAGCTGCAGTAGATCTTACGACAAGGTATTTACGCAAGTATATAAAGTACATAGCATAAAAGAAAATGATGGAAGTTCATAGCAACAGTGGCGATTAAAAGTCTTCGGTCATACATTACACCATCGATAATACATTGTGTGTCCAAGCTATCAAAAAAACTCTTATAGCTGGTGATCTACATATCGACATTTTACTAAAAGAGGATTTCGATAGAAATTACGTGAATTTGTAAGGAATGCATTCCTTTATTAATGTAAACAAAAATATACCAATACATAAGAAAGCGAATAATGAATATTTCTTTGTGAATGATCCAAAACAAATTGTATCGGTGCACCACACAAAATACGATCTTTTCGATCACAATTTAATCGCAGTTCAAATATCCATTACACCTTTAACCGAAACATCAGAGAAGAACATCATACGCTATGGTTAAATTGCTGAAGTCGACAGGTTACGAACTGAACTCAAAAATATAAATTAAAACTGTCCAAGTTCACGACTTCGGAGGAAATGTACAAGAACAGAATTGAAAAAGTAAACGCTTTAATACAAAAATCGTCTAGAAAATCAAATTTTCTAATTACAATTCTAAACCTAGGTGGCTGAGTGATTACATGAGCTTAATAAAAGAAAAAATTCACTGGTATTGTAAATGGTGCAAGAATCCTTATTTTCAAACATGAACATTCAGTACTTATCTATACATAACCCATGGTAAATAAAGATAACACAGATCATCATAAACATGGACTGTTATCTAGAGATAAGCCACATTTAATAAAACACAGATATGTACGAATAGAGATAGGAGATGTAAATAGTTCACATGTAAAAAAAGTATTTAAGCAATATACATTGTAAAATAAGGTTAGTATTCATTTAGATTTACACCCGAGGGTTTACTTAAACATTTGGTCCTTCGAGTATATTTTAAAAAATTTCCCCCACCAGTTGTAAGAGATTTTTAAAAATAATACGAACTAGTTTCATATTAGCGTTGTCAGAGCTACAAATACAGGCAAGGAAAACAAATGACATACTGAAAATAGCGTGTCAGAGCAACAAATACTGAAAAATTGAAAATTAAATAAAAAAAGCGTTGTCAGAGCCAAAATACAGACAGAGTTGAAACGATCAAACAACAAATTGAAAAAAAAACAGCAATGTCGCCAGATGATTTCAAAATAATTGAAAAAAAAGTTGAAATTCTGAAAACCCTTGATAATTTAAAAAAGGAAGCAGAAAGCGTAACAACGCGGATCAAAAACTAAGAAATTCTTATTTATGGTGAAAATATTCTGGCATATAAGGCAAATGACAAGCTGTTACATAAGCTAAGAATTATTGAGGTTCCCTACTTTAAGGAACAATGGATGAGGAGAGTAGAAAAAAACTCTCAAAAATCAAGAATTACTGGAAAACCAAGTTCGTGAAAGTGTAGAACAAAACTTAAAAGAAGCAATGTTATTCAACAAATTATAAGAATTAAAAAAATTATTGCTATCAAAGACGGCGACAACATGAAAACATTGGGACTTCACTGGGATCCAGATTAAGATGAGTTCCGATTTGTAATAAATTCATTAAATATAAGCGTTTCCAAAACCAAAAGAGGTGTGTTACCAAATATTGCTAAATTATTCGATCCTGTTGGATGGCTCGCTTCAATCACGGTAAGAGCTAAAATATTCTAAGAGAGATTATGGCAAACAAACTATGACTGAGATGATGAGCTTGATGAAATCTTGAAAGCAGAATGGATGACATTTCAACAAAATTTACAAGAAATCAGAGAAGCTAAAATCCCGCGATGGATATTAAATGACGCTGCAGGTCCTATAGGAATACATAGATTTTGCGGATGCATCAGAAAGTGCATATGCAGCTCTAATATACGTTAAAACAAATATGACAATTAAAATATTAACATCCATATACAAGCCATAACCCATCAAAAATTAAAAAAAAACTCGTCCCAAATTATTATAATGTGCAGCTCAACTGCTTGTAAAGTTACTCAACAAGATACAAAAATATTTCTCAAATGATACGAAATACTATTTGTGAAGTGATTCAATTATCACCTTGTGATGGATAAAAAAAAATAAAAACAAAGAAAAGTTTATACGAAGCCGATTAGCTGACATCAAGAGTCTTATGGATAAATATGGAATGGTTCCATATAAATTCGAAAGACAATCCAGTCGATGTTGCTTCACGTGGGATATGCCCATCAAAAATTGCTTATCACGAACTATGGTGGACAGGTCCGATGTTAATCGAATATTATGGAACATTATAAAAATTGAGAAAAGTGTTGCATACGTGCTTCGTTTTATTTGGTGGTTTTGATAGAACCAAATAATGCCAGGATCAATAACTGTATAACAACTGTCTCAGGCGAGAGCCTTGATTATCCACGAACAATAACAAATTCAATTTTGCACTGACATACAAAAACTTGAACACAAAAAAGACATTGCTTTAAATAGCAAAATAATTCAAATGAAACCCTATCAGTATGATGAAGACATATTAAAAGTGGGGGAAGGCTGAAATATGCAAACTTGCCTTTGCATCAGAAACATATAATAATATTGGATAAATTTAAGCTATCCAGTATGACCGTAAGAGAAGCTCATGCAGCTACACTACATTGTGGACACACGGTGATAAAAGTGTATATGAAAAGAAGATACTACTCGTACATAATTGGTATCAATTTTTTTTTTTTAAATCGTAGTTGTCCGATTTGTATTCGATACAACAGTAAGGTGCGAACCAGATAAGGGGAGATCCACCAAGGCAAAAGACAACAATTTCTCCACCATTTCATTGCATGTTAGACTCGACTGTGCTGGACCAATCGATTTTTGGGTTCCTTCCCAACGCGATTGATGAACGTGGTAATAGCAGATAAAAACCCCCAAACAAAATCAAACAAACAGAGAAATTGACATTAAAAAACCAACAAAATACCTTAAGAATATGCACTTATAATGTCAGAACACTCTCCTCAAAAACTAAACCAGAATAATTAGGCACAACACTGAAAAACATAAAATGGGTTATAAAGGGACTATTAGAAATAAGGCTACTTGGACAAAGAAGAGTAAATGATGACAATGATATCTTTTGCTACATGGGCGAAACGAAAGGAATGTATGGAGTTATGGAGCATGCAGTTAAACCTCCTAAGCACAAAAATAACAATAATACAATTATATGCACAAATAGAAAAAGAAATTCTACAATAACGACGAAGAAATTCTACAATAACCTTGAAGAAACATTCATCAATAACAATACATAAATAATGTACGTGATAATCAAATTTTAATGCTAAAATTGGAAAAAGATGAACGAAGAACAACAACCAGTCTTATGACCAGATGGATATGGATAAAGGAACGAAAGAGGAGAAAGCTTGTAAGATGGCTTGAAGAAATTAATTTGAAGTTCGGGAACTCGTTCTTCAAAAAGAAAGTAAATTACATAAATACTATGAGAAAGCAAACATGAAAATCGTACATACAAACAATAACAAACTATGTTTATCACTTGGGACTACCAAAGACTCTATACCGATGCTTGAGCGCAGTGGTGTTTACAAAATCACCTGCAAAGACTGCAATGCTTCTTACATAGGTCAGACGAGGAGGGCTTTGAAAGCAAGAGCAAGTGAACACGAATGAACAATAGACAACAAGGAAATTCAAAAGGCTATACCATCACACATATTTAATTTTGACAACACAGAGCCTCAGTCTGTTACACCAATTGTTGACAATATTAAAATTTAAAAAACAGTGAATAACCCCTCTAAGTTGGATGCTTATGAGTCATTTTTCGTACAAACAACAAACAATTTAATAAATTTAGAATCTGGAGCACTAGAGTCATCCCTTTTTAACCTTTCGTAATGTATGTAATTACTTATTTTTGTTGTTTAATTTTTGTAAGTGAGCTTTTTGTAAGCAAGTTAATTTTGTAAGTTTGTTGTTTTTGGTTGAATGTCATTTAGCTTTTTTTTTGATCACTTCATTTTGTTTTATTAAACTCGAGCTGAAGATGAACTTTCAATTTTAAGTTCGAAATGCATACGGTTATAATAATAAATATTAAAAACTAAAATTTCATCTTGTGTTTTTAAATTTTATCGATTGTTTGCGTCAATAAGAAATAACATTATTCTGTTCTTTAATTATAACGACCACAAAATCTCGTTCATTTTAATTTTCGGTGATTAAAAATCGAATATAATTTGATATAAATACAAAAATTTATGTAAGCAAAAAAAAAGAATATTTACGAATCTGAGGCTTTAAAGTTATCACGAACTAGAAATGCTACAGATTTTTAGAGTCTGGCAAGAAAATTCAACGGTGAAAGGTACGTGATTAGCAGTGACTTAAGCCCAAGAGTACTTAAGTCCCATTTTCAAAATCTTTTAAGCCCAGCAACAATCAATAATATTGAAATACATTATACAATACCTAGGTTTGAAAATGATATTTTGGATATACCGATAACCCACAGAGAAGTGTTGGATGCTTTAAGTGACCTGAAGGATGGTAAAGCTGCGGGGTCAGACAGGATACCGGCTGAATTCTACAAATACGGAACTTTTAATTTTAGCAAAATACTTACTTCAGCTTTCAACGAAATTTTTGATCGTGGTATAATTCCTCGGCAGTTTCAAGAGGCACTTATTTTCCTAATTCACAAAAAATGGTGATACAACAGATCCGGCAAACTATCGAGGCATTTCATTTTTAAATTCCTCATACAAAACTTTTACAGCGGTCCTGGTAAAACGCTTAACTGAATGGATATCTTATAATAATCTCTTGAAGGAAACACAGGCGGGTCTCAGGGCGGTATATTCCACAATAGATCATAGTTTGTGTTGAGAATCATTGCTGAATCTTTAATTTCCCGTAATAACTGTATGTCTTTTTTGTAGACCTGAAGGCTGCTTTTGATACCATTGATCGTGAATTACTATGGTATAAATTATATGGAATAGGTATGTCTTTCAAATTCGGGAGGTTGATTCAAAATTTTTATGGTGACACAAGAGCAGCGGTATGGAGTGGGCTTACAATTTCCGAATGGTTCCAAAGTCGAACAGGAGTAAGACAAAGATGCGCTCTTAATCCGAGTCATTTTGCTCTGTTTGTAGAAGACTTAATGGATTATTTGCCAGGTGGAATAGAGCATGCAGAAGTCAAAATTAAAGAACAATACCGAAATACAAAGAACGTAACGCAACTGAAATGTACCGAAACGCTACAATTGACGCACTACACAGACAAAAAAGTGGACTACTGACAAGACTTAAACGATTGTACAGACGGTTTACTGACACACGAGATCTGGAGGTTAGGACACTGAAGTCGTCGACCAAAAACATCAACCAACTGATCAAACAAAACTATAGGTTGTCTATTTATTTATTTTGGGACAATAAATTTCGGGCCGATAACTCTAGCGACCCGAGTATGTTCCCAAAAATTAATAAGATTTTTAGAATGAAGGATCAATACGATCTTCCGTGTCTTAAGCTCCAGAGAACTACAGAGAACAGATACGTACTTCTGACAGCAGGCATAGACCTGGATAGCGCTGTCTTGGACGATGACCTTTACATAGTTGAAGATTCGCAGGAGAAGGTGGAGGCTGTGGGGGCTGCTTTCCAGCAAGTGTACAAGATGAATGCTAGCATTCGCCCGAATCATAACCTGGAGAGCAGAGCTCTGCTTCATCACACCTGGTTGCAGAACGATATAACGGAATGGCGATCTGAGAACCTTGGTTTTATCGGGTTTAATGATGAAGATTTGGAAAACGCCATAATAGCCGAACGAAATGGGCCCAGTTCCCTGTTAATTTCGAAGACTGAGCTCCAGCTAATCTTCGATTCATTAAAGAAAAAGAAGTCAGCAGGAGTCCATGGTATATCCAACGTTGTATTACGACATTTACCTCAGGAAGCAGTTGACATTTACACCACATTGTTTAACAACGCGCTGAATAATGTATATTATCCAGTGCGGTGGAAGACAGCTGTAGTACATCCTCTCCCCAAAAAGGGAAAGGACAACTCCAATCCAGCAAATCTACGGTCGATAAGTCTCCTTCCGAGTATCAGCAAGGTATTTGAAAAGATTATTAATAAGGCTCTGTTCAAGTGGGCAGAGGACAACAATATCATACCGGATAATAAGTTCGGGTTTAAGGCGGGACATGACACAATTCATGACGCGTCTAAACTGGTTTCTGATATCCAATGGAACAAAACTAAAAAGCAGTGTACGGGTGCCTGTCTGGTAGATTTGGAGAAGGCCTTCGACACCGTATGGTTAGATGGCCTCTATCTAAAGCTTACCAGACTGGGTATAAGTAAATCTCTGATGTATATGCTTTATTACATGCTAAATGGTAGAAAGTTTGTTGTCAAGAGTGGCAATGTAACTTCTACCGCAATTTTTAATATTAAAAATGGTATGCAGCCGGAAGCGATTAACTTGCCGATTCTATTCAGCATTTACACCAGCGATCTGATAGGTAGTCTAACTCATGCAATTGCGTACGCCGACGATCTAATTGCGTACAGAACAACTCATACAGTTGAGGTCATCAAAAATCTCTTGCAGAGTGACTTATTATATTTTATTTATATTTATTATATTTAAAAAAAATTTTAAATATGTATGTAGGCGGGGGCATACGTGCAATTATCTGCGTGTACATGTATGTGCGTACGTATATGTATGTGCGTATGTACATGTATGGGTGGGTTCCATGTTGTTGTGTATCTGCATGCATATAAAAAATAAACAAACAAAAAAAATTAAAAAAACGAAAAAAAAAATTATTAGGTATTTTAAGTAGTTTAAGTTATTTTTAGTTAGTATAAGTTAGTTTTATTTAGTTTATTTATTTTTAATCTATATTTAGGTTTATTTTATAAGTAAAAAAAAAATGATAAGATACCAAGTTTTTTGCTAAAAGTTTCTTGAAAAATAAAATAAAATAAAATAATTAGATTTAATTAAAATAGTTTTTAGGTCGAAAGACATAAGTTCTAAGAGTTATTGTTTAGTTTAGAGCGCCCGTAGAGGGCCAGTAAATTAGTTGTAAGTTATTGATAATTAGGCTAGTTTTAAACATTTTTGTCTAGCTTTAAGATAGTTATAAGTTAATATGAAATAAAAATGAATATATAAAAAAAAAGTCAAAATTAAAGCTCTATTATTTGCGGACGATATAGTCATTATGGCGTATTCACTTCAATCGCTACAGCTTATGATGAACAAACTGTATGAATACTGTTCACAATGGAGTCTAACTGTGAACATTAATAAATCAAAAGTTATGGTATTTCGAAAAGGTGGTGGCAGACACTGCTTAAATTAAAACTGGTATTACAATCAAGAAACCGTAGAGGTGGTCAAAGAATATAAATACTTGGAGGTATATATAACCATGAACCTGAATATGGAAACTCATCTTCAAGAAAAACTACAGAAATCCAAAACTGCAATCAACGTGGCTTGGAAAAACTGTTTCAGCAACAATTATATAGCTCATAGCAGTAACCTTAAGATATGTGAGGCTGTTTCAGAGTCTGTGTTATTCTATGCAGCACAGGTATGGGGAGGAAGAAGATATGAGACTGTTGAAAATCTTCTTAGGTTTTACATAAAATGATCCTTTCGACTACCTCCAAACGCACCTAATTATATGATAATGGTAGAAACTGGACTGTCACCACTTTTTATTAAAACATTGCAAATGCATGTTGATTACATAATCAAAGTGTTAAAAATGCCAAACCATCGTTTACCAAGAAAAAAAGCATGGCAAGCAATACAAAGTAAAACAGGCTGGTTTAGGGAATGGATGGATTTGGCTTATGAAAGTGGTGTTCTCATTAACGTGAATGCGGTTGATATCGGAAGCTGGAAACCTACAATGTACGACGTCATAAGACGGTTGGATGATCGGTATAGAATTAGATACTTAGAGGAAGCATCAGCATTACAAAGGGAGATATACAGTAGACTTGATCACAATATAGGACATAACTATTACTTCAGAGACTCATGCAGCATCGAAGAAATTTCCACCATATTCCGTCTTAGAGGAGAACTTCTACGGCTGAACTTTATACCACACAGACAGGATCTTCCACTTATATGTAGCATCTGTAATATGAAGGAGCGAGAAGACACTTTTCATTTTGTGGGGAGATGTCCAGTTTTGAGGGAGACAAGAATAAATCTTTTAGGAAGTGATTACCTATCAAATGAGCAAACTATTCAGATTTTGAAAGAAGTGAATGTTTCAAAATTATTTCACAAAATAGATTTTAGATTTAGATAAGATTAGATAGATTTTTTTATTAGACTATTATAAATACATTTTTAAATCATGGTTTTACATATATATGTAATACAAAATACAAAAAATCATTATGACATGGCATTTGCCGTCTTCCAGATTGACAATAAACATAAATTTTACAAGTATTGTAATAAGCTTTTATAATTATTGGATATGGATTTAAAAAAGAAGTTATTTTCACAATTTTTAAGTTTGAATTCATTTAAGTAGAATATTTTGTAATAAATCAGAAATCTTCGTTCATAATTCTGGATCTATATTTTAGCGCGATTTTGCAAAATTTGTACAAATTGCCGACATTCATCTCATTTAGAATGTCAACAACTTGCTCATCCGATAAGAAGTCACTTCCAAAAAAGCTCCTTCTTGTTTCCCTAAGAGTAGGGCATTTTCCAACGAAATGAAGAACGTCCTCTCTTTCTCTACGATTGCACATACTGCACTTTAATGGTAGTTCGGGTCTGTGCGGTGTGAAATTCAGGCTTATAAGTTCGCTTCGGAGTCTAACCATTGTTGAAATCTCGTTCACACTATTTGCATTACTGAAGTAATTTCTTTCTGCAAGATTGTGGTTCAGCCTTCTATAAACTGTTCCGAATAAGGACTCTGAAGCTTCAGATATATAATCTTCTCTACATTTATCATCTACTTTCGCAATCGCGTCATATAATATATACTTACCACTTGATATGTTTCCAACGTTTAAATTGAACACCACGTTACATCCTTCGGCTAGGCAATTCCACTGCCCGTACCAGCTATTTTGATTTTGTGCTGCCTTAAGAGCTACTATCTTGACCAGTCAAGATTCATTCATCTTAAAGACTTTCAGTAAATAGTCTGCTTGCAATTTAAGGGTTTTGACGAATAGTGGTGAAAGTCATGTCTCTAGCATAATGACGTAGTTTGGTGTGTTACTTGGCAGACGAAATACTCTTTTCACGTAGTGAGTTAGAAGGTTCTCCACTGTGAGATACTTTTTACATCCCCAAACTTTGGGCACCATATAATAGGATACTCTCCGCTGCAGCTTCAAATACTTTAAATTTGCTGATATGTGCTATGTTGAAGTTCATAAAAACTCTTTTCCAAGCTATATTTAGCGCTGTTTTTGCTTTTTGTAGTTTTTCTACTAGATACTTTTCCATGCTTAAGTTGCTGGAAAAGATGACTCCTAGGTATTTGTACTCG
This sequence comes from Philhelius pedissequus, assembly GCA_910595825.1. Classification (NCBI taxonomy): domain Eukaryota; kingdom Metazoa; phylum Arthropoda; class Insecta; order Diptera; family Syrphidae; genus Philhelius; species Philhelius pedissequus. The sequence continues at coordinate 214,861,610 of OU343160.1, read as the reverse complement.
TTGACACATTCGATGACTTCTCCGTTAAACACCCACTTTTCGTTCGATGCGTTTCGTCCACCTCCTCTTTTAAAAATCATCACCTTAGATTTTTTAATGTTAACAACTAAATTCCATAAACGACAGTAATTGTAAATCCTGTTAATCATAAGTTGAAGTGTTTCTGGGGAGTATGCAAACAAGACTATATCATCTGCGAACATCAAAATTTAATACGCTCTCCCGCAGAGTCAACTCCTCCAGGAAGGAAATCAATTAAATCATTTATGAAGAGCGAGAAGAGGGTAGGACTCAGTGTACAGCCTTGCCTCACTCCTGATGAAGTTGCAAGCCAATCCGTAAGATTCGTTCCGTTCCAAACTGCAGCCCGTGTTCCTCTGTACAACTCTTCAAGTATTAAACGGAACTTCAACGACAATCCCAAATTAAACAGTTTTTAAAACAAAGCCCCTCGGTTGATGGTGTCAAAAGCTGCTCTGAAGTCAATGAAAAATACATACAATTTTTTACCCTGCATGCAGAAGCTTTCGGCCAGGCTTCTCAGGACAAAGATATTATCGATTGTAGAGTAACCGGATCTAAAACCGGCTTGACACTCGTTCAACACCTTTTGCGTTGTAATCCACCTTGTAAGTCGCTTTTGTAACATTGTTGTGAAGATCTTATATGTTGAATTTAAAAAGGAGATTCCTCGATAGTTCGCTGCATCCAACAAGGATCCCTTTTTGTGAATCGGGAATATTATAGCATTCCTAAATTCATCTACCGGAAGATTCTTCTCAAAAACTCTTTTAAATAATGTTACCAGATGTTCTTTCAGTGTGACGCTACCATCCATCTTTAAGAGCCCATAAAGTTTGTTCAAGTTCTTGCAAACTAAATTCTGGGTCCAAAATTTCGTTCTCAAATCGAGGAACTGCATAATTCCAGTTTGCTGATGCTGTTTCCGGATTTCGTAGATCTTTGAAGTGAATGAAAAGTGAATTTTCACACAGTTTTTTGTGTATTACTGGTTGTTTTCCATTTAACTCCCAAGCCAGTTTCCAGAAGTCACTAGCGGTTTTACACGACACAAATCTGCATGCTTGTTTTTCTTCATATTCCACCTTTTTGAATTTGCATAGCTCTTTATATTTCCTATTGGACTCTAAGTAGTTACTCCTAAATGAACTTTGGGAGGAGTTCCGAAAAATTCTCAACCATGCAAAAGAAATCTTCCAAGCTTTTCGGCATTCTTGATCAAACCAAGGCTCATTTCCTGAATTCCATCCTTTTCCGCTATCCTGCTGTTGGGGGTAAGCTGCCTTTATGGTTTGCTCTAAAATTCGAAAGTCTGGTCTTTGATGTGCTTGGAGTCTAGCATCCAGCTGTTGTCTGTATGCTGAGCCTTGCGATATCTTCCAGTTAAATCTGGGCAGTGATTGTGGTCTGATAGTTTCATCAACATTTTGTTGGAAGCGCCGCCGCTGGAATGTTATAACAATCGGAAGGTGATCCGAATACGGAAATTCCTTAACCTCTAGATCCGTCACCAGTGGCTCCCAGTCTTCTCCTAGGATTGCGTAATCAATCACTGATGATCCTTGGCCTCCAATAAATGTGAAATTCCCCGAGGTGTCACTCGCACTTGTTCCATTCTGAATTCGGAGTCCAAAAGAATCGCAAAGATCTAGGAGTTTCTTTCCTCTTGCATTATAAACACTATCCTTTGATTGCCTATAAAAGCCGGTAAAAACGTTCATTGCTCCTGCCTCTAGGCCAATTCTCGCGTTCAGGTCTCCGATAAGCAAAACATTCGTCGATCTCATGTGGCTAAGTAACTCGGTAGTTCTTTCAAAGTCCTCTTCCCAATTATTACAGTTGAGGTATTGAGGTAGTATCCATAGACGTTTAGTATTAATTTCTAAGTCAACAAACCATATGTTACAGTGCATCCGAAACTCGCACTTCAAACTTTGAAGCTTTCTTTTGAAACCAAAGTAGCAACCTCCACTTGCTCTTCCACGCTCATGACTACGCATTGCCGGGATCCACTTAAATGCAAAATCTAACAGATTATTTTCGAAAATTGAAAAGTTATTTACAGTTACAAAAGTTTCATACAAAAATATTAAATCAAAGCTATTCACAAATTTATAAAAATCAGAAAATAACGATTTATTAATCAAACCTGATACATTGTACGATACAATTTTAAAATATTCTTTTTCTTCTCTTAAATTACTAGATACTACAATTTTACTTGAATGGCAGACGGCTTTAGTACTAAACACTATAATTAAAACCATATCCGACACCACTGGGTTCTGGCAGATGTACTGCATTACCGACGATGTTGACCTGTTGTGCAGTTCCTGTCAGTTGGGGGCTGTCACTACCAGCTGTTTCGATAATGAATTTGTTTATTAGCGCCATCCCGCCTTCAACTTCACACTTCAGAGTATTGTTATGGTCTAAGTAATATGTTTTGGTTTCGAATAAAAGTTGTTGTCCACGAATAGATATTTTGGTGTTTTTGTATTCTGCATTGATTTTTGCCTTTATTTGCATAAGAATTCGCCGTTTTTCTCGAGCAGCTTTGGTATAATCTCGGTGGATAGAAATTCCAGTATCTCTCAATTTTATGGCAGCATTCAATATGCGTGGTACGTCGTCGCTGTGTTGCAATTCTACGATGACGTTAGCGAATCTGTTATTTCTAGAACGAATGACTTTTGTTTTTCGTATTGTTAGTGGGTTATTTTGTTGTAGAAGGTCCAAGCAAACGTTTCTGGCTTTCTCCATTGCTTGTTGGTCATCATCCATTGCCGGTATGTGCAGTACCACATTATTCTCGTTGCTTTTCCTTTTGAGAAAATTTATTTGCCGTTCAAGAACCTGGCATTTACTCTCTACTTGCTGGAGTTTGGTTTGAAGCAGTTTATTGCTACGTTCCAGGCATTCCATTTTAGACTTTACACCGATTAAATCAGTTTTTGATGTCAAGTTCTTCATGCACTCGTCAAGTTAATCTGCTAGTGAGCACTCGAGAGTTTTGACATCGATCACTTGCATAGCACCCGCTTTGGGATCTTGTGTAGATGAATGCATCTCTGGCGAAAGAACAGTGCACGGACGTTTTTGCGATTGCGTGGAATTAGGGTTTCTATTGTTAGGCTTAGAGGGTGGATTTGTGACGTTTGTGTTTCTATTGATGTTTGTAGGTTCATTGTTGTTGTTTTTTGTTGGTGGTGTTCTTTGTAGGCCATTCATTTTTGCGTTGTTTTAATTTTATAAACCAAATTTACGCTCACCTTTGAGATGTGGCTTCCAAGATGGAATTTTCAGTTGTTCAACTAAAGTTCACAATTTAAAACTACTTTTTTATCACCAAATTTCAGAAATTTTATGGAGCTTATAAACAATGTCAACCAAACTACTCGTATATCGAACCAGAGTTGCCAAAATAGTATCTGGGGACTTTTAGTGTTAATTGGATATAAAAATTAATAAATTAATAATATTATCATATTTTTTTTACAAAATTAGAGCAAATGTAATAAACTTTTATCTTAATTTGTTTTTTAATAATTTGTGTTAATCAGACAGAGACGGCAAAGCCATGTCATAAAGGTTTTTGTAATTATATATTTAAAATATTTAATTTTTCATATAAATTTGTGAGAATTTAAAAATGAATTTAATAAAAATCGCTTAATCTAATCTAATATAATCTGTAACTAACACAAATGCGTTTTTTCATTAATCTATCCAAAGCGTTTGAAACTTTTTTGTTATGGTGTAAAAGGAACTTCGTACAACTGGTTCAAGTCTTTCCTTGGTTATAGGAGGTAATACGTTAGTTCAGTAGATAAAGAAGTGATGAGCTGAATATTCATTTTGGTGTACCACAAGGAAGCATTCTTGGCCCAACGCTCTTCTGCATATACATCAACGATCTGACAAGAAACACTTTCAAACGAACGCCGATACTGTTTGCAGACGACATATGTCTTATGTACTCCAAGAAATCTTTGCTGCACTTAGAAACTCATATAAATAGTGATTTAGCTCTTTCTTAAATGTTAAGAAAACTAAGTACATCATGAATAGCAGATGAAATAACCGTCTCAATATTATTTGTTAGACTAATTTAGTTGACCGTATTGAACATTTCAAGTACTTTGGATTATGGTTTGACTCGTCCTTAAATTGGGAACACCACATACACAAGCTATCAAAAAAACTTTCTGGAATAGCAGGCGTTTTTGGAAGAATCTGCAACAAGATTCCAAAGTCCTTAAGCAAATAGCTGTACTTTGCAATTTTTCACAGCCATCTTGTTATAAAATTTTGGGGATCCACATATCAATAACTCAAACAAAACTTACAGGTTATTCAAAATAAAGCACGTAAGGATTTGTACGGTCGTGAAAGGCTCTCTAAAATCAAATGCAGATCCTCATGGAAAAAGAAGAAGTCGACATTAACATGTTCACCCATATCCACAAAATTATTAAATCATCCGTCCATACAAATAGCTACTACCCTCGCAGAAAGAAATATCCACAATCCGTACAAAATAAGAAGAAGGCGCCAGCTACATCAATTTAAACCAACTACGACCTATTATGGAACAAATTCAAAACTCTTTAAATCGATCGAACTCTACAATGAACTTCCTAATCAAATTATATTCAAGTTTAAATTAAGTATTAAGAAAATGCTTCTTAGCAGATGCCTGTATTTTTAATCTTTATACTATGTCAAATAGTGCAATCTTGCAAGCTTTATATTTCTTAAATTTTCTCTTTATTGTTTTCAAAATTATTTAGATACAATGGTTTTTTAATCATATTTTTCGTAATCTTTTTCATATTGTGTCATCACCAATTTACTTTTTTCTTGCACATGTCTAATCCATTTTTTTTGTTGTGACTTCAAATTCACATATTTTCATTATCTAGAATTGTAAACATGTAAACAGTGCATGAGATTGCTCTCAAAGGCAATTTTGATACTAATCTATTATATCTTTTGTAATATTTTCACTCGGGTTCACAAATAAAACATATTTCCTTTTTAAAGACTTTAAATTATTTACTTCACACTTAATTAAATACCACTTTTCTTTCTAACACACTAATCGCTTTATATTTCCACTTATAATAAAAGTATACCAATTACAAACCTATATCTTTTATTACAACCAACTTTACACTTGAGCTCCCAAAAATAAACTGTGACATCTTCAGGCAAAATCTACTATTTATACTTATTCGCCTACTGTTTTGGCCTCTTGGCTTGGAATGGCAAACACCCCTGGCCATTTGCTGAAGTAATCCTTGACTACGAGAATGTATTTGTTTCCTCTAAAAATCTCAGAAAAATGGCCTGCAATATCCAGTGCAATCCTCTTAAAAGGTACTTCCACGTTGTAGTGCTGCATTTTACTTCGAATTTTCCGGCCTGGCCATTTGCTCGCAGCAGAAGTATCACATTTACGGCACCACTTTTTGGCGTCGAGTTTCACATGTAGCACACACGATATGCCATCTGCAGATTCCCATTTACGTCATAGGATACCTTCTTGCACATGGAGTGAATTTTCCATTGAGCCCAATAGGCTTTGAGAACTGGGCTCCTATCAGAGATTTCACGCCATTCTGGTCTTTCTTCGTGTTCTTTCCATGCAAGAATAGGTTCGATATCTGAGTCTTGTAGCTGGGCAGTCCTCATTTCTTCGTTGCTCCAACCGTAAATGGGACCCACTCCTACTCTCTGAATGGCAGTTATCTCTTGTTCGTCTTGTCGAGTACAATGTTTGCATGGTCGCAGAGATAATGCATCTGCGTTTGAGTGCGGCTTTCCTCGCCGATGTTGAATCTGGTAATGGTATGTCTGCAGTCTCTCGATCCACCTTGCTTCTTGACCTTCTGGGTTCTGGAAATTTAGAAGTTCCCCCCTAGTCACGCAATAATTCCTTTCAGGCTTCAAGAGTACCTTGCTCTAGTAGGTGACAACTTTTTCTTCTCCATCATGAATTTGGGACAGTACAGCTCCTATTCCAAAGTTGCCCGCATCAGCGTCGATGATAAAAGGTGTGCCTGGAGCCGGATAGGTCAGCACAGGAACGTTACATAAGCGCACCTTCAGTTCCTGAAGGCTTTTCTCGCGCTCATCTGACCATTTGAACGGTTTTCCCTTTTTCGTTAGATGATGTTAACTTTTAGCGATTCCAGCTAAATCCTTCAAAAATCGACGATAACAAGTGGCTAGTCCAAAAAAGATTCGGAGCTGATGTTTATCTTGAGGTGTTGGCCAGTTCTTAAGGGTGTCAACTTTGTCTGGATCAGTTTTTACTCTTTCGGCCGCAGTGATATGCCCCAGGTATTTAACTTCGGTCTTGAAAAGCGCACATTTATCTGTATTCAATTTAAGGTGAGCTTCTCATAGTCTTTTGAAAACAGCTTTAAAGTTCTCAAAATGCTCATCAAATGATGCAAGATTTCCAAGTAAGTCCTCGCAAAACGCACTCCATTAAACGCTCACATGTTGCCGGCACATTACACAGTTCGAACGGCATCACTTTAAATTACAACACACCATTTCCTGTGGGGAAGCTACCTTCTCCCGGTGTTCTGGGTGGATTTCCTACCCGACAATAACCACTTTTCAAGTCTAAAGTGGAGAACTATTGAGCTCCTTCCATTGCATCCAAAGAATCGCTTATTCGGAATCGCGTCTCCTGTGTCGATTCGATGTTGCACAAGTTGTGTTCGACTGTACTGCGCGTGCGGGGTTCACCGACTTTTGGCTGTCCGCTTCTGTGATCTTCGTTATTGCGGACACACATTCACATTTCCCAACAACTTCTCCTTTTCTGACCTTTACTTCATACGGTTTGATGCTCAGTATCCGTACAGTCACTATATTGTTCTTTGGTGCCACCAGAGTTTTTCCTACCATAAAGTGTAGTGAACATTGTTCAGAGTCTGATTCCACCATTAAGTACCGATGGCTACCCGAATCAACCTTTTAATTTTGTCCAAACAATAACTTCTGAAGAAGCAGGCAAACCGATATCCAGAATAACTCCGTGCTCTTTCATAAAGTCAACTCCAATGATGCACTCATCACATATATCTGCTACTAGAAATAGATATGAAATTTCCAATTCTGCTAATCCGATCTTCAGACGAACTTCTCCGTACACTCTTGCTGCCTCTCCTATCGCTGTTTTCAGACGGTAGATATTGGTGTTGTGTACCCATTTCATTTGGACCAAGTCTCTATGCACAATCGAGGCATTGGAAGACTTCTTGCATATGGCCGTTTCCAAGGCATTTGTCAATGGCTTGAATAAGAGCGCTGATGTTTCCATTCTTGTCTGCTGGTATAGTTTGTTAAAGTTCAGCAGCAGCAGCTTTTAGTGCTAATGTCATCGCTATAAATTTGTGTTCGTCATCCCAGCTATTTGATGTTGCGGCTGCCTCAAATTGCTTTTGATAGATCGACCAGGAATTTTGTCCATGAAAGGTTGGTGGATGCATTTCGTTTCTCATTGGGCAGTCGCCAAAACTTTCTCGAAACTTTATTTTTCTCACGTTGTTCAATTTCTTTGTTATATTTTCAATTTTGTCTTCCACTTTCTCAAACTTCCCATGAACATTTTCAAGCTGTGCGTTTATTTTTGAAAATTGCTTTTACACGCCTTCCATATTAGCATACAACTAGCTTACCATCGATTAGGTTTCTCTGATCTTCTAGATTGTTGTTCTGCTCTTGTTCGCAATTTTGTTCATCAAATCATTCCTTTTGTTCGTTCTTTTGTTCATCGAACTTAGCGAGCAAAACAGCCATCATATTTGAGAAGTCAAAACCAGTACTTACGTGTTCTTCTAACATTTGAATATTAAATTTAAATGTGTCTGGATTTTCTTCTTTTTGTCTTAAATGTTCTTGCAAGCAAATAATAAAGTAATTTTTTGATCCAGCAGTAGGAAGACCTCGTTTGTTTAGTTCTGCCTTAAGGTCGATCAAATTTAAGTCATTGGAGGTCTTACTCATTTTTCTTTAGCCACACTAACTTTTTATATTAAAATACACGATACAACATTTTCTTGTCTTACTTAATTATATCAATGCAAATGCTCACATTAAATAAGTTTTATTCTACTTTTCTGACACCAATGCAATATTTTCACTCGGGTTCACAAATAAAACTTATTTCCTTTTAACGACTTCAAATTATTTACTTCACAATTAATTAAACACCACTTTTCTTTCTAACACTATATGCTTTATTATTCCATTTACGAGTATAATAAAAGTATACCAATTACAAACTAATATCTTTTCTTACAAACAACTTTTCCCGTACGCTCTCAAAAATAAACTGTGCCATCACACATACTATGTATACTTGTTTTTATTGTTTCTTGATGTCTCTTGAACTCTCTCGCCAAATGGTTCTAGAACTTGCCGTCTGAAGCATAATACTGGGTTGTATCTTTGACTATCGGTATGTAGCTTATAATTTATAGGAACTTTGTTTATAAAATAATGTCCGTGCAGCGATTTTAGAAGTAGTCAGTTTGTACAGTTCGTTACATTATGGGTGCTTTCATAAATGCATGGTTGCGAAAGTCCGACGAATGCATAGTGTTCATAAATGCAAATGATGAATGTCAGAGCTTCATAAATGTAAAACGCAAATGCGCAAATATAAAATTTCACAGGCATTCCGATTTTTTTCTTAAATGAAGAGACAGTATGATGTAAACGGTGGTATACCTTCCCTTACTGTCCGCATCTATCAAAATTTCCGCTAGAGAATTCAAAGCTGGACTTAAAATTAAAAATACACATCAGAATTGTTTCTGGTCTACAGGAAAATGAAGCAAATCAGATAAAGTATTCATAAATAAATGCATATTAAAATGCATGCGCAAATAGTTTTCCGACGTTATTTATGATCGCACCTGATCGCATGTAAACAAAGCAACCATGCATTTATGAAAGCTCCCTATATAATTCTGGTTTCACGTTCAGGTGTTCGATGAACTCTGAAATTTCTAACCGACTTTCATGTTTTTTTCTTTAATATTTAATTTTCTGGCGTGCCTAATATAGTATAGTTTGTATTACATAGTACTTAAAAATAACTGTACTTGCCATACAAATTTTTCTACCATCTTGATTATTTCGAAAACAACACTAACGATTTTGATAAAAACAATTGCACCGCTGGATCGCACGTAATTGCTCCTATGTTCGATAACATTATACGCCAAAGATTCTTAATAGATTTTTTATAATAAAAAATCTTAAGTTTTTTCTAAAAAAAATTGGTATACCCCTTTTCGAAATATTGAATTTTCAAAAAAAAATATTTTTTTTTTTCAAAAATAAAAAAATTACTATTTTTCGAAAATGTTGAAATGCAGTATTACTTAGAATTTGAAGGAGCTGATGTATAAACATTTTGATCGAAATCCGTTGAGTCATTTATGAGAAAGTCGAAAATCAATAAAATGGTTGTATGGCAGGTACAGTTAGTAATAAAATATTTAAAAACAAAATTGGCCAAAATCTAGACCATACCAAAAGTAGAACATGCTAGTTTTTATGAAAATCGTTAGAGCTGTTTTCGAGATAATTGAGATGGTAGACAAAATTGTATGGCAAGTACCGTTATTTTTGGGGCTAAAACAACGATTTTTGGACAATCACCTCTACCGCCTAAGCACAAAGTTTGAAGAAATCGGTTCAGCGGTTTAAGCTGTAGATCAATCTACAGACAGACAGACACACGGAATTGCGGGACCCACTTTGTTGGTGTTCTCTTCATCATAATGTCTACTTTGATTAAAATCTCGGGTTTGATCTTATTTCCAAATGCAAAACTTGACATATAGTACCTATATCGCAAGTAAAAATGTGTGCACCATTTTAGGTATGGTCTACATTTTGGTCAAATATACTTACTTATGGGGTAGCAGTATGGTGGACTGCATTGGAATGAAGCACTTATTGTGACAAATTAAATAAAGTTCAAAGGTCAGCCAGCTTATGTATCAGTGGAGCACTCTGCTCTACACCCTCGGCTGCCTTTAACATACTACTTAATTTTACACCCCTCGACGTTTTTAGCACACAAGTGGCCGCAAATAGAGCTATTCATCGCAGAGCCAACTCTCAATGGACTAGCAATTCGATAGACCATTCTAATATTCTGAACAAATTAGGACCAAAACTAGGACGTTCCGAATACACCAAACACCAGCTTATCATCGACAAGAACTTCCAAGCTACCATCCCACCAAGGACCGATTGGGAGGATGAGAGGTTCTTAAAAGATGAGTCAGCCCACTTTAATACGGACGGTTGGAAAACCAAAGAGAAATGGGCGGTGGTGTGTACTCAGACAGACTAAATCTTAGTCTCTCTTTCCGTCTCCCTGACCATTGTTGCGTGTTCCAAGTGGAAATTCGGGCGATTAAAGAGGTGTTATCCTGGCTAAGGGAAAACGTGATATCCACATCGAATATCCGTATATTTTCTGATAGTTAACAAGCCCTCAAATCACTTGGCGCTGTTTCCACAAGTTCTGTAACTGCCCGCAACTGTCGGTCATCTCTCATGGAGATGGCAGAACAGTTTCACATTCACCTGATTTGGGAACCGGGACATAGAGATATTTTGGGAAACTGCAAAGCCGATGAATTCGCCACAAAGGAACCCAAATAACAATTCTTCCCAAAATGGAAGAAATTGGTATTCCTATGGCTAAAAGCAAGCTCTGTTACATCAAAACTTCATAAAACAAATAAATTGCATATGGTCAAACATCACTTCTTGTCTGGCCGCTAGACAAACCTGGCTAGCAATAGACCCAAGACACTTAAAAGGTTCACTCTCTTTGAAGAGGAAACCTTGGCTCTGTAATAGGTGTCGCAACTGGACACTGCTTAATTGGTAGACACGCCGAAAGACTTGGCGTTTTCTCCAATGACTTTTACAGATGCTGTATGTACGAGGAGGAAGAGGAGACTGTCTCCCATCTTCTATGCTCATGTCCTGCTCCCTCCCAAGGACGTAGATTGCACCTGGGGAATACTTTTTCGACAACACCAGTGATCTTAAACACATAGAGATGCACCGGCTACACCGCTTCATTAGAGGATCCAATTGGTTTAACTAAAGAGTTAATATCTCTTCATGTGGTATCACAATGGACGTATCTACGATCTAAGTCTGTCAATTGCTTTCCTGACAGCCATGTTAACCTAACCTTACCCTATGTCGCATCTGGCATTGACAACTGCTTCTATGCATCGAGGAATTGTGTCAACTAATTTGTGACCTTCTTCCGTACCAAAAGAATCCTAAATATTTGTGATCTTAACTTTTTGGTCTTGAAGAGTCAGACATGGTTCTATTCGTAGTTTTTGCTTCATTTTATGCCAGACAGTTTCAACTGTTGAAAACTAAATCTGCTGGAAGGCCACTCCATTAAATCAATTGCTTCAGCAGATAACCACGCAATTAGTGACCTTGCTGTATGGCACAAATCACCATCCTGATGTCTCCTTAAAAGTGTCTGCTAGACGAAACGCCCCTGTAGGGGTTAGCAAGTGTCAAAATAAAGTTTGACATACTATCCCCTTAAACATATCCAAAAATCAGCTTTAATAAAATAATGTAGTTAAGAATGCACTGTTAAAACTGTATATCTCCGAAAAGCCCCTGCTTTGAAAACTCGGAATGTCCATTCGTTCTTATCTACGTTGGTATCTATATGCAGAAAACAAATTAACTGTGATAAAATGAAGTATGTCTGCCGGCCCTGGGCCCTTAATCTATTATAAAATTTGTATCAAATTTTTTTCATTGTCCCCTTACAAATGTCGATTGAAAAACTTTTTTGGATTCCGTCTCTCGATTGAACAGTTATTGCAGCCGAAGTTTGACGTCGATTTTCTTTTGGTATTTTCTTAAAAAGTCGGCAATTCCGAAGTTTCGCAATTGGTGGGCATCCCGTTATTTTTACCAATCTCCACTATTTTTTTTTACTTTGGTATAATGTTTCGAATTGATAAGCGCAGTAAATGAATTCTTTTGCGATTTTATAGCTGATATTCCCGTTTCGAAGGCTTTAATTATGGCTTCCTTAAGGTCTCGTGATGATGCAATGCGACTTACCATGATTGACATTAAACTGTTGCTGGCTTGCATATACCAAGATAATAATAAACAACAAAACAAATGCATATCTTTTTTTGAAAAACGGTTAACTGAAAATCTATTTAAATTGTCATAGTCCAACTTATTTGCATCCCAGAGATAGAAGTCCTACTATTCTGCTCTATCTTTGTTTAAGAGAATGAGACCTGGAGCTGTATGTGTTTTCTCACATTTAGTTTTGTTTTGTCTAATTTACTTACTAAATATAATTTATTATATTGACAAAAAAAATGGTACAGCAACTACTTGGGGCCAGAAAATAGAGGCATATAAAAAGGGGTAGTTTGTTAATTGATGAGTAGGCGACCGAAACGCAAAATAGTTGGACAAAAACAAAATCAGCTGGTTCTTAAATTCCATCGGAAATAAACTCAATATTTTGTTATTTTTCTTAAGATACATTTATTTTGAACAGGAATAAGTAACATAAACAAAATGAATTGAATTAAATAATAGTATAGAGGACTTTTAACATAAGCGATGAGCATTAACACCTTATTGTTTTCACAAGTATTCTTTTTTTAATTGTTCTTAATAAATAAATGAACAAATTGACACGACACTTACGTATGACAATCAAAAGGCACAAACTTTAAAATGAAACGATTAAAAAAGGTAGGTGTCTGCATGCATTTCGAACTGTTTACAGTCCATCATCAGAAACAACTAAAATTCGTAGTTTTTGCTTCATTTTATGGCAGACAGTTTGAATTGGTGAAAATTAAAGCTGCTGGAAGGCCATTCCAGTAAATGAATTGGTGCAGCAGATAACCACGCAATTGTGGACCATGCTATATGGCAATAATCACAATTCTATTGGAAAGTATAGTCTCCATAACTAGCTTGAAGTCGAGGTATTGAAAGGAGAAACTCATTTTCCAGAATATTCCTGCACTTAGCAGCACTGGCCATTCCATTTACAAAATGTAAATTGCTCAAACCCGGCCCAAACATGCGTCCCCATACCATTAGAGATGCTGCAAACTCGATCGCTTTTTAAGGCTTTGTCAAAAGCCCCTTTTGAATTTCTTATGACTCGTTTCCGTTGGTCGCCCACGAAAATTTCACACCTGGACTCTACACTTCAAATAACGGACCCCCATTGAATTAAAATTCAGTTTTTACGTTGTTTTTATATTGTTTATGTGTGAATAGTGTTTTTTTGCCAATGTTCTTAACGAATTAAAATAACTCTAATTGTCTAATTTAAATAAATCTAAAACAAACCTAATAAAATTTATATCAATTTTTTTTTCATTGTCCGCTTACAAGTATCGATTGAAACACTTTTTTGGATTCCGTCTCTCCATTGAATTTTTACCAATCCCCACATTTCCACTATTTTTGAACTTTGATATAATGTTTCGAATTGATAGGCGCAGTAAATTGAATTCTTTTGCGATTATATAAGTCGATAACCCCGTTTCGAAGGCTTTAATTATTGGTTCCCTAAGGTCTAGTGATAATGCAATGCCACGAACCATGTTTGACATTAAACTGTTGCTGGCTTGCATAAACCAAGATAATAACAAGCAACAAAACAAGTGCATGTCTTTTTTTTAATAATGGTTAATTGAAAATCTATTTATATCATCATGGTCCAACTTATTTGCATCCCGGAGAGAGTAGTCCAACAATAATGCTCTATCTTTGTTTAAGAGAATGTGACCTGGAGCCGTATGAGTAGTTAGAATATCGAACTTGAGCAATAATTGAGTGCTCCCCAGTGTAAAATATTTTTTGATCCTTACACCAAAATTGCTCCTCAAGGAGGAGAGCCAGTGGTGAGGGGAGCCTGCTGTAGACTGCGTTTAGTGTAAAATTAGGTGCTCGTAATAACAAAATTGCTCCTGCTGAAAAAGGGTTAGTATTGGTGTAGGAGCCTGACTAGTATTCAATGTGCTTCTTGAGTGTGCGTCGTGTGCATGGAAAAAAGGTGGATGAAATGGGTAGGATCTGGATTAGAATGCATTATGTGTCATGTGTGGGTGCTTGTGGCAACAAAATTGCTCCAGATGAAAAAGGGCCAGTGTTGGTGTAGGATCTTAATCAGAATGCATTGTGGTAATGTGCATTGCAAAAAAAGGTGAATGAAATGTAAAGGATCTTGTGGCTAGAAATTTATACCTAAAAAATGGATGGAAAATGTAAGGAGAATGTGTTCGACCTTTGGGCATAGAAATCGATAGGGAAAATTATATGCTTTATAATAACACATATAACAACGATCACCTATACAGAGTAATATATCGTACTTGAGGAATAGAGCAATTTTTGAATAATTTTGTTGGTTTAAAATAATAATTTTTGGGGTGAATCTAGTTTTTGTTACTGTCTTTATATCTAGTGATGTACAGAAATATTATTTATGTTTTTAGGATTGAGAGTTGACGTGATGGATACGTACACATCCATCACGTCAACTCTCAATCCTAAAAAGTAAAAAAAGGAAATCTTGGGTGGTTTGCTGGTAGGTTTAAGGTGGGTATGTTGATATGGTTTTTGAATGGTATAGTGCAGTATGTAGGTTCATTGACTTTAAGATGCATCTGTAGGCTATTAGGCGAAAATGTAGACGAACTAATTTATGAATAGAAGGGAAACCAATTTGGTATGTGTGTTTTATAATAACTGAGGTTTCTTAATCTATTAATTGTTAGCCTGTAGAAAGCCGAGCCATTTAACTTATACATTGTGTCACTTACTTTTAAGTACTTTTTCAACGAGATAAATATTAGGGCATTTAGTTTTTTGTAACTCTTTTTCATAAAAACATCCGCTGACAGGTTGACCTTTAAAATCTTCAAGGAGATATGTTGCTGGATTTGTTAGGTTTATTTTTCTTATCTTACAAATTACCGCTGTCCAATTAGGTGTGTAGCCTTTCCCGAAAAAGTGTTTTAACTTACTTATTCTAACATTGTCGTCAACTTGAAATTTACTACGTGGAGCAATTTTAATTCTATCATACGCTGTAGATACGATTTTTTAGGGTTTTCCTGATTCACATCGATTGGTCACATTTTTATAGTTATATGCATAAAGTGATTGTATTCATCCACCAAATCATCAATAATGTATTATATATTAGATATATAATTACCATTAAGACTGAATTCCTTCAACATTTTCTCTTTAAATGTGCGATTAAAACGTTCAACAATTGATGCCTTGAGTGAGCTGAATGTAGAGTAATGATTTATATTGTATAATTTTCTTGAATCATGAAACATCTTATTAAGAAACTCTTTTACATTATCTGTATGTAGGTTTTTAGGATGTCGCGATGATTTGAAGAAAATCAATTTCATTGCTTCTTCAATAGATGAAGCAGTCTTATTTTTAAAGCAATTGCTTTAATTCTGCAATTATTTGCTTTGTGGTAGGAAATCATTGCGACCAAATCAGCTTGCCACAGGTCATCAATCCCATTGATAACAACAAGTTTTTTTTAATCTTATCAAACGCAGTTCAGTCAAACAGCATCCACAAGTAACTGGTTCCACTTTACATGTATTTGAAGACCGTGAACAGTTTGTGAAATGACATCCATACTTAGATTCAAATTGATCAACATTTTTATAATTAATAAAAAACGATATATTTCTTAAAAATCCTTCATGATGTTCTTCAAGCATATTATCTTTATGAATCCCTCCAAAAGTCAAAAATTCATTTAAAATTAATGGTATGTTGATACTGGACATGGTTGTGATATCGTTTCTGACTTACAAATATTAACTGAATGTAAGATTGTATTGTTAGGTTTTCTTATATGAAAAATATCTTAGTTCCCGCTTTTGACTCCCTTTAATTTTTTCTATTTCAAGAAGAAAATATTTTCAAAGATCATTCCGCAAGCCAATTGTATAAAAATTTTGTAGATCAATGTATTCTCTTAATATTTTGTCTTTATTTTTCAATTCGTCATCTAGGTATGCTTTATTTACTGCTTGATTAGGCAGTATAGGGCTGCTTATATTGTGTATACTTTTTCCTTAAATATCAAAGTCACCATTCGCAAGTTGTTTAAATCCATTACCAGGAGGTCCTTGAGCACTAACGATTGTTTGTGAAATTTGCTGGAGCTTCTTCCGAACATATCAACACTCATTTTGCTAATAAATTAAATTTTGTTCACGCAACTCTTCCACAATCAAATTTATCTCACTTTTATGGCTGTTATGTCCTGATGTTTCAGATGCAATTAAAAGTTCCAACCAATTAACCAGCTAAATTGGATTGTCCCAATACACATAATCAATTGCGGATTAGCGGAATAAATTATTGAAAGTGAATTACTTCTGTATGCATTTTCAACTTTCTTTTATTTACTTTGTGACATATCGAGTGTGTTTCTTTATTTATTCCGGATAAGGAATAGAATGGATGGAAAAGACGAAATGTTTATCTAGAATATCCAGAATGGAATGAATAAAGAAACAAAAATTCTCTCCGGAATAGAAAAGAAAAAAGATGACATCAATCAGCTCTTTTAAAGTGTTGTGATGATAACAAAAAAATAGATATCTCTATGGGAAATAGTACAAATAAATTATTATTAATTTATTAATTCATTTAATTGTTATTTATATATTTATTTTAATAATAAAAATATAAACAATGTTTGGTCATCCATTTTGTTTACTTGGTTTTCGTCTTTTGCTGCTGTCATTTGGTTTTCTTTCATATGAAGGGTTATTCCGATAATATTCTTTTCATTCTGTGTTTAACATGGAATAAAAAGAATGCCTTCCAAACGTTCCGGAATGAATAAAGA
This sequence comes from Philhelius pedissequus, assembly GCA_910595825.1. Taxonomy (NCBI): domain Eukaryota; kingdom Metazoa; phylum Arthropoda; class Insecta; order Diptera; family Syrphidae; genus Philhelius; species Philhelius pedissequus. The sequence continues at coordinate 214,844,602 of OU343160.1, read as the reverse complement.
AACAACAAAATAGTTTATCCGGAATATTCCATGGAATAAAGAAACGCAAAACTGATATTCCGAATATTCTGGACATACGAGAATGAATAAAGAAACACACTCATCCTGAACCAAAGGTTTAATGATTTTTCTGTACTTGTGTCTTCTATTGCCTTTAACCTGTGAATTTATGATTTCATGATTTCTTAAATGAACGCATGTTTTTTGTAATATTCTCCGATACTGTCTTAAATCTTCAGTATTATAGATACTCTTATATAAATATATCGCACATCAGCAAATTCAAGGTGTTTGAGGCAGTAGATGGGAGTATACTTTTGTATGGTGCGCAAGTATGGCGATGTAGAAAGTTCAACACGGTTGAAAACTGCTAACATTTTATGAAGAAAGAATTTTTCACTTACCTCAAAACATGCCAAACTACGTTATTATGCTTGAAACTGGAATCTCGCCTCTATTTATAAAAACATTAAAGCTCCAAGCGGATTATTTACTAAACGCCTTCAAAATGGATGAATCGTGGCTCGTTAGAAAAGTAGCTATTAAAGCTATACAATATCGTAATAGCTGGTACGGAGAGTGGTTATGTCTTGCAGAAGGATATTATACACATTTTAATTTAAATATAGAAGATTTACCAACAGGAAAGCCCTCTTTTTTATGACGTCATATCAAGGGTTGATGAAAGATGTAGAGCTGAATATATAGTTGAAGCTTCTGACTCCATATTCAGAACAACGTACAGTAGGCTAAATCAAAACCTGGCTGAAAACAACTACTTTTGTGATTCCTACAATGCACACGTTATTGATAAGACTTCGTAGTGAACAACTCAATCTGAACTACATTTCACACAGGCCTGACTTACCAATCGAGTGTAATATGTGCAACTTGACGGAAAGAGAAGATGTTATTCACTTTATTGGAAGATGTCCTATTCTCAGGGAAATTAGAAGACATATTTGGAAGCGACATTTTATCGAAGGAACAAGTTGTTCGTATGTTGAACGAAATGGATGTAGTCAAACTCTACGATTACTGCATAATAGCACATAGGTATAGGACTGCAATAATGAATGAAAACTTTTGATTTCCCTTTCGTTAATTTTTTTAAATTAAATTGTTTAATTTCACAATATTTTTAAATGGCTAAATACATAAATTGTTCTGAATTGTCCATCTGGCAGACGGCAAATGAGATGCTAAAATAATTTTTTGTTTATATAATTATGTAAATGTAAATTAAAATGTATTGCATTAAGAAAACAACAAAAAATAGATACTCTTTACAGGATTTTTATGCAGAACAAGTTGAAGCAGGCTTCTGTTCCATGAAATATTTCATCATCAATTATAATATTATTGTCATTGTCAATTTTAAAATTCGATCTCCCTAACTTATTTGTAGCCATAGATCTTATCATGATCTGAATTTGAAATTAATGCTCCGTTGATCGGAGTACTCTCATTGAAGTTATTGGTAGGTCTTTTTAATGAAGAGTCTTCTTCGACCGATTCTGAATTTAATAATGATAAATTTAAATCTCTCTCTGGAGAAGTATTTTATATTCATCTTCTTCTGCTTCTTTTCTATGACTTTTAAATTTAAGACGACGTTTTACAATGGGTGATTTCATTTTTTTAACCCATCATTCATGGTCCCATTATTTTCCACATTTTTCACGATTTTATGTAAGGGTTCAACAGTTGCTCTGAGCGTGTTTTCAATTTCATTTAGGTATATTTAATTTTGTTTAAAAGAATATTCCAATTTTCAGAAGTCTTTTCTTGAAGGATACATTGCCGAACAACCCCTTTAAAATTGAATGTTGGGTCGTAAATTTAGATAATAATAGCGGGGTCGGTACACATTGGGTACCTTATAACAAAAATAAAAATAATATTAAATATTTTGATAGTTTTGGAAATTTAAGACCTCCACAAGAAATAGAAAGATACTTACATGCAAGTACTATCTGCTACAATAATACTTTGGAAACGTTTTAATACCTTTAATTGCGGTCACTTACATTTGGAGTTTCTTCTAAATCAAAATAAATAAGATATAAACTATAACATTTGTTTCATTTCTTTCACACCGATAATGTTGGTATCACTTACGCTGAGTGGAAAAAAGTCTACTCTCACCACAGAATACTTCCCACCAATAGTATTAGACGGAAATTATGTGTGGGGATTAGTGGATTTTCAAACCTACAACTCTATACCTAATGTAAATATAATGAATAATTTATTTCAGTTACGTTATGACGTAATAGTTTTTCCAGTTAGCTCTTACGAGATTGAAGACATAAACCATACACTAATGACATACAGACCCGAAACCTCTGCTTTCATTTGACATTTGCCAACAAGCTGAAACACGAACGCAAGTAACTTTTCCGTTCATCTTCGAATAGACCCATTGATAAAAACGCACACAAGAATCTCTTCTGTTCATCTTCCAATAGAGCCATAGAAAACACAGCCTTAGTAATTTGTTTTTGCTTTGTTTTTCGATTTTCCATTCTATTCATGGATAGGGTTGCAAAGGTACAAATACAACAATGTAAAGAAATGGGTTTTGGGGGTGAAGGTTTCCTATCTTAGTATGGCTTATTTGTGACATAAATATTATATTCACGAAGGACTTAAAGAGAAAAATAATACAGCTAGTGTAAAACTCAAAGCAAATAACAACACTTTAAAATGTGAAATATATTGCACTGAAGATATAGATTTTTCACATCCTTATTCCATTGACTCACTGTTAGGGTTCAGCAAGAGAAAACTAATTGCAAAACAAATACATGAATCAGACCTTTACGTTGATATAAATCGTGTAATTACAGTGAGAGTTGAGTGTAACTTAATCGGTGGAACTATCATAAATAGTCAACCTGCGCATGTAGTTTATCAATTTTCAATCAAAGTCAGTCCTGGGTATAAAATAGTTTAGGTTCATAAAAATGTTATTTTAGGAACCTCAATAACAATAACTTTATATGATCAAGGCGGACATCTTATTAATTGTCGGGGTGAATTAATTACGATTCGGTTACACCTTAATCACCAAAAAAAATAATTTAGAATAATATTCCCGATTTTAGTAATTTGTATAAAAGACATGGCTTACCGAGCTCTATAATCAATACTTCATTCATTAGGATACACATTAAAGTAAAGAAAACTAATAATTTCAACTTAACAAAGTAAGATATGCTGAATATTTTGCAAGAACCAACATTTGATGATAGTATTTCAAAATAAGAATATCATTCCTATTCGCCGTATTTAAATAACTTTGCTGAAAATGACATCATCCACATCTCCTTGCAGCATCAAAATCTCAATATATTACCTGCGGAAAGTTACATTTATGTTGAGGGGACTGTATAGAAAAATGATTAATCGGAAGTGAAGAAGACAAAACTTGGAAACAACATTGTATAGCATTTTTATTTGATGAAATACGGTATGAACTGAATGGTATTGAAATAGATAGCAATCGTAATGTTGGGATCACAACTTCTATTAAAAATTAGGTTTCTCTAAGTCAAAATGAAAGCGTAATGATGTGGGTATAATGGAGGATGGTGTCCAAATTCTTCAGTAAATTAACATAGATTACATTTTAATTTTAGCTTACCGCTTAAAAAGCTTTTGGGTTTTGCAGAGGATTTCGGAAAAATAATTCCTAACGCTCGACATGACTTAATTATAACGCGTTCTCGTACTGATGAAAATTCACTTATTGGTGATGCAGATGAGCAAGCAAAAATAACATTACACAAAGTTCAATGGAAAGTACCGCATGTTTAGCTTACTGACTCTTTGAAATTGAAACTCTTCAAATCTATAAATGATAATGACTCTATGAAAATTGCCTTTCGCAGTTGGGTTTTATATGAATATCCAACCTTACCTACTAGCGACCATCATATTCGGAATGTAAAGAAAACATCGCAAGTTGAGAACCCTATTTACATTATTATTGCCTTACAAACCAAAAAAGAAACCAATTTAATGAGAACCCTACTTATTTTGATCACTGTGATGTGGTCAACCTTAAGCCATATTTAAATACTGACGTTTATCCCTATGAAAACCAAACTATATAGGGGTATTCACGATCCGGTGTATCTGGTCTTGTATCATTGTAAAAGTGCAAAAGTGTAGCATTTGTTTGCACTACAACAACAAAATATACTGAATGTGAAAATCTTACACTTTTACAATACCAGAACCCTATTGTCACAGAAAAACACAAGGGTGTAAGATTTTTTTAACACAAACTTAAGCCTTCTTCAGAACAAATGTGAAACAGATTTTGACATTTGCTTCAGTGTTGCTACAGATTAGTAAAGGTGTGTTCACAGTCTGTTGTACAAAAATAAAATTTTACAACTTTACAAGACTTGGTACACCAGATCGTGAATAACCCTTATATTTTGTTGTATCATTTATCAAATGTACACTGAATTTATAGGAAACTATTATAATTGCTCAATTGCAGGGCCATTGCGGACAAGAAATCTCTTCAAGTCACAAGCACCTATTTTTGTGATTGATTGTAGACATCAGAATGAAATTGTGAAAAGTGGACCAGTTGATAATCGCTTGGAAATTAAAACAGCTAAAGAACTACCAACAACTACAACAGAATATTGCTTAATGTTGCATGATCGAATTATAAAGTACAATCCGCTTAAGTCAATTAGAATCTCGAAATATTTAAATGCTTTAGTTCAACAAAGCTCTTAATCGAGAACACACCGGCTCTAGCAATGGCATTCATCATTGATATTCAAGGTCTTTGAGGACCTAATAATAAGTTTATAGTTAAAGATATAGCTATTCTGGACGTAGTCATTACCATTTCATAATCACACCTTCATTTGACTTTACAAATATACCAACATCATTAAAAAGTCAAGCAAAATGGTTGTATCGATACCATCATGACTTGCACTGGAATGGCGGATTCACTAAATATCGTCAATTAGAAGAATTTCTTCAAGATAATATTATAAATCACATCGTTTATGTTAAGGGTGATGAAAAATTATAATGAATAAAGCAAATCCCAAATGAAAACGCTGAAGTACTAAATGTTGCAAAAGCCCCAACCTTCAAATAACTAAAAAAGTATTTTTCCAAGTGAGACAAGACGCTTATCACATAGCAAATGTTGTGCCCTCCAGAACGTGTTTTTATTAAATAATTTCTTACACACTCAGCAATCATTTTCCTGAATTTTTAAGGCAATGAGAACAACATTTTTATTTTTTATTTAATTTTAGTTTATTTTCGTTTTACAAATAAGTCTTTATTTTAAAATTTTCTTTATAAATTAGTTTTTTTTACGTATACGTTTTTATGTACTTTTTTTTACAGTTTTCTTAATAAATTAAATAACGAAATAAAAAATATAATTTACTTAAAGCTAGGATAACCGTTTTTTATTATTTTATTTTGAAATGACACCAAGCATAGGTACTTATACCATATTCTCTTAAAAACCTTTTATCATCGAGGTGACTTAAAACAATCTTATTGAGCTGTTGGGTGTAAGCAAACATATCCCCTTATATACTCGTTTGCTACATAAACAATATTTATAGCTAGCCAAATCTATGTCTTTAAGGGCAATCTTTTTGACACCTTTAGCTTTCTTTACTTCCGTTTCTTCAGCAGAAAATGAGTACATTTTCGACCGAAGCCCTTCATTATTTTACCAGAATTTTTATCCTTCATCATACCCAAGACTTTCTTATTTTTAATGGATTAATACAAGGATTATCTATAGGGTATGCAGATGTGTCGAAATATAAATCGATATCTTGCTTAATATCACTATAAAAATCTTCAGTCTTAACGGTGTAAATAAGAGTCCGTATCCATATAGTTCAAATTTAAACATTTATCATATTTAGGTTGCATATAGCTATAGTGGAAGTCATACATTTTCCACTTTGAAAATTCTAAGACAAAATCCTAAATATAAAGGCTTGTTGCAATATGTACTAACTCTTTTCATTTGAATGGCTACCATGTTTTCTGTGATTTTAGACAAACTATGGAAATTTGGTTTTGCTATTAAAGCTCCAGCTCCTAGGCGTTTTTTTATAATTTTCCCAAGAGGTAACAATCTTCACATCTTTTCTTTTATCTATGTTCTCCATAGTTTTACCAAACACTATTGTTCATCAGTTTGAAAAAAAAATTGTCTCAACTCGCTGGTAGCTAAAGTTCGATGCTGATTATTTAAATCAATACAAAATACCAGTTACTTCGTTTAAATTCTAAAATTCTATGTATACAAATGAGTTTTAAACCCTTTTTATACTTTGTTGAGTATTTTTATAATGTGTAATATAAATATTTCTGTTTAGGTTTCAAATCTGCCCATCTATATAAATTATAAGCATCAACGTACATTAAATACTGCGAATCTTTTGTTACATCATAGTTTTTCATGTGTTTATTGTTAGCTATGGAGTGTCGATGTGAATATTGGGAAATGCCTCCTCTAATATAATTTTTTTATGAAATTATAGATTTCAATATATTGAATAAGATCGAGATTGATTTTTATTGATCTTAGCACAGCATCCCAAGATAATCTCGGGGCTGTATAGTAATGACGAGATCTAATTTATAAATATTTTTACAAATACTAAAATTTCCAAAAATATGTGCTAAGAGAAGACCATCAGTTTTCAAATATAACTCCATATAGTCTAAAATATGTTGACTTTTAAAAGTGTTCCACACTTCCTTTGCATGATTATACCCATCTAAAAACAATGTTCTCCAGTTATAATTTTATCAAAGTTCTAAACTTGTCAATGACTTTATATAATCATATTGGAATATACCTTTCCTAAAACTTAAACTCTTCTTCAATTGGAATGAATCTAAAAACCTCAATTCAAACGATTTTTTTTTCATGTAAATAGATTGTCTTTGAAACAGAAACATACTTTTCCTTATTTAGCGTGATTAAAGAAATATTACCCTTAAGTAAAGCAAGTTCGTTTATTAATAAATGACAATCATAACCCGAGAAGTTGTGGAAGAAAATAGGAAAGAATTTTGTTTTTATACATGCTAAATTACATGAATTATGTGCTGGACCATTATATTTACCAGTGTAATGAGAGTGGTTAGCAACTCGGTCTATACCTACAGTGTCTCTCAGCTAAAATGATGTAGCCAATTTTTTTGTTGAAAAACTAAATAAAAACTCGTAAAAAATGTAAATGGAATAAAAAACAAAAATGTCATCATATAAACAGGGTTCGTCTAAATAGTGGATCAACAAAAAAAAGAAAATTCATATTTTTAGCATTAGAAAATGAATGAATTAATTTTGTTCATCAAAAAACAAGGTCACAGCTTAAATGATGCAAAGTGTTAAAGCAAATAAAAATACCATTTCAACAGCAAGAAAACAAAAATAAATAGCGTTGGTAATATTTTGTAGGGTATCCCTTTTGTGTTAGCACCGCTTCCAGTCTTCTAGACATTGATTCAACGAGCTTTCTGGGGCATTCCGAAGAACTAAGGCCCCATTCTTCCAAAAGAGCTGTTTTGAGGTCTGCCTTTGATCTGTTGTCATGTTTCCCAATTTCGCGTTCAAGTCTGGACCACAAGTTCTCAATTTCATTGAGGTTTGGCGACTGTGCAGGGAGTTGCATGTCATGGGGGAAGATCCAAATCAGCCACGATTGCACTATTCCTGACTTATGCTTAGGATCGTTATCTTGGTAAAGTCGAAAGGTGTCTTTGATATTGAGCTTTTCAGCTCTTTATTTCAAATTTTCTTTCAAAATACCCAAGCACATATTTTTGTCCATGTTAACTTCCTAAAAACTAAGTTTCCTACACCAGCAGAAGACATACTACCCCAAACCATAACGTTACCTCCACCATATTTGACAGTGCCACGCAAACTCTTGGACTGGAGCTCAATATTTGGCTGCCTCCAAACGTAAGCCTTGCCATCCGAGCCGAGAAGGTTAAATTTGCTCTCAACTGTAAAGATAACGGTGTCCCAAAATGATGAGTCCTTGTTTATGTGTTCACGAGCAAATTGAACTCATGCTGTTTTATTTTTGTTGCTGATGAATGTCTTTTTTTCTTGAATGACACTTTGTCCATTAAAACTAGCATCTCTCAGTATTCAGCGTATGGTTTCAGCACTACGTTTTTTGCCCAAATACTTTTCCGCCTCTTCTACAAATTTTGGTTCACTTAAAGTAGGATTTTCTTCAACTTACCTTCGGCAATCACTTTCGGAAAATATTTTTATATTGTTTCCTTGTTTTTCATCAAACAACAAATCCAGTACGACAGACTATTTACCGTTAAAACTGAGTGCATCATTTAAGCTGTGACGTTGTTTTTTAACAAAAAAATATTGAATAAATTCTTTTTCAAATGTTAAAACTGTAAATTTTGTTTTTTTTTCGCTGATCCGCTATTTAAACAAACCCTGCTAATAAGATGACATTTGTTTTTTATTCCATTTGCCATTGTATTACGAGTTCTTTTAGTTTTTCAACAAAGAAATTGACTACATCATTTTAGCTGAGAGACACTGTAAGTCTTTATTGCAAATATAACAAACCCGACAACTCTGATGACATTTGAGATCAATTTCGGTGACGTTCATAGGGTTGCTTTTAACGCTAACTAATTCAATACAGTCCTTCACCAGAGAATTAAAAAAATCTTTAGAATCTTTAGTACAGTTGCTACCTCTAAATGACTTAAATTTACATAGATTATTATTATATGACTTCACGTAATATGCGATAGCCCACGGATCGCGTTTTTGAATAAAATTATTTTTGGTGCCTGAATCAGATATTTCAACATCTTCCAGAATGCATTCGGAGTCTGCTAGATAACGAACGGGACATTCACCTCCCTTTCAGGATGATTATAGCTTCCGTTTTTTTTCGTCTGTTGGCATCTTTGTGGCCATACTACAGCATTCGCTTTTATGCGATAATGCTTTAGCCTTTATTCTAAAGCCCAGCAACCACGTGTTGCAAAAATAAGTATTTGCTTTATAGTTCTTGACTTGGTTTGATATTAGTCTGGAAATAAAACAGAAACTATTAATTAAATTTGCAGATAAGGATTGAATTTTATATGAGTAATTTACCTTGATATGGCACTGAGAATAAGGTGCTTGATTGCTAACTTAGACGTGTGGGTTCGATCCCAACGCTAGGCGCGTTCTTTTCTATACCTCCAATTTTAATTGGATGGCGCCCATGGGTTAAAATGAGACAGTCTATACCTGGTTCTCAAATCCACTGTGCCAAACTAGTGCCGTGCAATTCAGGTTGCATTTAAAAGACCTTAAGTATTACAGGCATGTAGTTAAATTTAAAAAAAATACATAATTGCACACCTCTTCTTTTTGTAAAAGGAGCAAATGTATATGGGTTTGCTTCTCCTGACTTCTTATGTAATATGGTCCTATTAAACTCTTCTTTTCCTCATCAAGTCCAAACACGTTTACACTTACGGTTGGGTTCAACCTTTCGAATTCAGAAATGTCTACTGGTTTCGGTGGGAACTATAAGCTTCCAAAATCCACCCGTTGACCATTCTTGTATATAACTCCTCCTGTAATATAGTTTATTCGATATGTTTCTGGTTTTTCCAGGTTGTTTTTTGCCTTTGCTGAAGAGAGCAGAGATTATTGCTCATTTGAAGCAAAACACATCCTCGTTTCGAACATACTCGTATATGTCTGCTCTTTTTCTTAAGACGAATTCTGTTAATTGCAGATAACTCGATCCTCTTATGGGCGTATACTGGTTTATGTTGATTTCCACTTGCAGTATTTTCAGTAATGGCAATCCACTATCTTTCTCTTGGAACTCCTGAGTTTTGTTATCGATTTCATCTACCATATTAGACAACGCGGGGAGAGTTTTAAAGTTGAGTGCGCTATTTCCATTTTTTGTATTAAAGGGTTTAATGCTGAGCTGCATTTCAGCTTCAGAATTTAGCTTTATAAATTGTCCGAAAAGTTCTAAACTGAATTTAATACATGTTAATTTATTCAAATGTTCTTCCATTTTCTCTATAATAGACTCCTTTGCTTCGCTTAAAAATTGAGTAGGACCTAAATTATCCTCCTTCTTATGTTCGAAAATAGGCGTTTCAATTCTACTTTGAAAGCTGCTCTTTACAACGCGAAAGTTATCTGTAACTAGTTCAGCAACAAGTCTTTTATGTTCGTACGACGAACGTGCTTACTCAGGTCACCTTCCACTTCTACTTCGTAGATTTTACAGTATGTTCTGGATAGGGTAGTTTAAACATCACCTTCCACTGCATCTAAAATTTCCTCGATGAGTTCCAAATGCATCCCGTCCCCCTTAACATGCTCGTTCCATTGACATAGAATAATATTTTTTTCACAAATTGCACACTATTTTTTTGCTGGGCAACTCTTTCATCACAATCCATCTCATTTAATAGTTCCCGAGCTATCAAAGCATGGCAATTGGATTTATTGTGATCACACCACTGGCCCATATCAACACTTTTTTATATATTATAGCTTGTTTAATCGAAACAATCTATCCTGTGTGGGTAACCATTGCCAATTTTGATTAATCCCTTGCCCAACGGGATTTCTACCCCAGACACAATATTGTCTAGCAACCAATATGAATTAGGAATGTATGTAATAAATTCCATTTTAAAGTATTTTAGTTTTTGCTTTTTTTTTAATTTAAAAAAAAATAGAACAAAACTGAACAATCAAGCGCACTAGAAGAGGATTTTTTTAAGAATAAGAATATTTTGAACAGCACACAAATTCTAAACTCATTTTTACCAAAATAAATCCCATACGTTTAATGTAAGCAGAACCGAAGTATTTTATGACTTTACGATAATGGAATCTTCTTGACACCTTGATGCACCAACCTAACTCATAATTTAAAACTTAACGACATTCTAACATTTTATACTATTAAATTTTAGGAAAAGACGTGACTCTACTTATTACTGAATTTCAGAAAGGACGTGACTCGGTAAATACCAGCAGTGTGACAGAAAATTAGAATTTATGACTTTCTGGTAATAACATCTTGATGCAACAACCTAACTCTTAAATTTATTTTTTAACGAATATCTTTCGGATATTGAATATTCCAAAAATTAATACTCAAATCCGTTAACGACCCAAGTTGTCAAGCAAACATTTAATAACAAAAAAAGATAATAAGGGTATTCATATTTATTTGAGATTATCTGGTTTCTGAGGCTTATACTGGTTTTCCGCCATTTCATGAATACCCTTCATTATTATAAAACACAATATATATATGAATGTAGATATTACAAATATGATTTATTCAATATTTTTGCAATTGTTCTTCAATTTTTATATAACACGTTCGTCTTATGGCCACAAATATGTAAGGTTAAATGACCCATTATTTATTTCCGCTATGCCAGCGTCTGATAATTTTCTGTACCGCTTAAAGCGATAAAAGGGGAACAGATGTGAGAAATTTAAATTCAATTTTAATTCAATTATTTAAATAAAAAAGTGTACACCATAAGATAAGTTTCAATAATAAGTTTGATTTCAATAGCAATAAGTTAAATAGTAAGTTTAATTTTAATTGTTTTATGTTTTACTAACACTCAAGCTTAATTCTCAAAGCAATAAGTTTAATAGTAAGTTTAATTTTAATAGTTTTAGATTTTATAAACGTATCGTAATAAAATAATCGTATCTCTTCTTTAGCTGCTCTTCGGTCTTGTCTTCCCGTTTCTTGTTTGATTTTGTTGAGGTGTTACATTACCACGCTATTGCGGTATTATTTTATCATACTGGTGAAGAAGACGGATTTAGGGGAAACTTAAAGCATTCTTACCCCACATCCGGGCATCCTGAATTTATCGGACTCGGAGTCAGTCTTCTTCAGCTTGGATCCATGGCTTCATTAAGTCAGCTGTAACTAAGTTTCATTTGGATCTTCGTGATTGCCAACCTTACCCAGTTCGTAACGGTCATTCGATTTAATTTTTATTACTTCGTAGGGTGACAGGTACTTTGGCTGCACTTTCAGGCCTACGCCGAACTGAGTTCTTTGGATGGCAACTAAGTCATTAAGAGCATATTTTCTTGCAGGCTTCCGACCCTTCCGACCAAAATAAACAGTTTATGGTGCGACTTAGGGACCTTTGGATACCAGGATGCCCTTCGTGAATTCTTTTCACCGTTGTTTTTTTCAATGTCTCTGGTACTACTACTTCGATAAAAGCTTGCAGTCTCTGCTCAGGGCATCAGCTAAAGCGATTTGCTTACCTTCTCTAGACTACATTCGCTCCATAAGGAATAACTTCGTACAAGATTCTGTGAAGTCTTGAAGGGGCACGGTGTAAGGGCTTCTTAAAAATTGACTCTTGTGGTCTGTGCTATTGTGAGACGGTCGCCATAACCGTATTCGTGTAATCTCTTACACCCAAATCTTATAGCCAGGGCTTCTTTTTCCATTTGAGGATAATTTTGTTGTGAATTCGTTAAGGCCTTTGATGAATATGCAACTGGCTGGTTCTTTTGCAACAACACTGCTCCTAAACTATGCTTACTAGCATCAATCTGCAGAGTTACTTGAATGTTTGGGTTATAGAAACGCAAAACTGGTGTACAACATAAAGTCTTCTTCAATTTTTCAAATGTTTCTTCGTGATTCGCATTCCATTCCCAGCACACGCCCTTCTTTATAAGTTCACGAAAGGGCTGTGTAAGCTCAGATAAATTCCGTATGAACTTTCCCAGATAGGTTACCGTGCCCAGAAGTCTTTGGCGCTCAGTTACATCGGATGGAGTTTTTAATCTATTAATAGCATCAACTTTACTTTCATCTATTTGGATGCCGTTTGATGTAAGTACATGGCCTAAAAATTTAACTTTAGTCGAACAAAATATGCACTTCTCTTTATTACGCTTTACGCCTGCAACAAGAATTATATTAAGAACTTTCTTTGTTGACTGCTCCAATTCATCTTTCGTCTCTGCGTATATCAGTACATCGTCCATAGATACTTCTACATTTCGAAGTCCCTCAAAAAGGCCAGACATAATTTCTTGGAAAATTTCGGGTGCTGATGCGAGAGCGAAAGGAAGTCGAGTATAAGAATATCTCCCCCATGGAGTTCACATTGTGAGGAACTTTTGGGTGCGTTCAGATAGTTTTATTTGCCAAAATCCTGTCTTGCAATCGAGCAGTGTGAAATATTTGGATTTCCTTAATTGTGCAGGAATTTTCTCAATGGTCTTCAGAGGGTGGTGCCTACGCAAGAGATTTTTGTTTTAGCCAAAACCGTCTAGACATACCCTTATTTTGCCGTTTTTGAGAGCTACTACCATAGGTGAAACTGCATAAGACACCCCTTTCGCTTTCACTAATACACCTAACTCCACCATTTTATCGATTTCTGATTTAACATTGGCTTGTTATCTATATGGTACCTTTCGCGCTGGATGAATTTCTCAAACCGGATTTTTCAATAGATCAATGTCATAGATGAAATCTTTTACACAACCTAGGCCCTCGTATAAATCCTCATCGGATATTTCCTCAACCCGAACTACCAGTTTCAATTGGCCACATGCTTTTCTACCCAAACTAGGGGAAACATTACCAGGAACGAATTTAAAATTCAAATCTGCTGCGCGGTTTCTAATGCCAAAGGGAACTACTATCTCACCTTGAACCTTTACTCTGTTGCTTCCAAATCCAACTAAGCGCTTTGTATGCGATGGAGATAACTTTAGTTTAAGTTTGTCTACGATCTTTATTGGCAGAACGTAACACTGCGCTCCTGTATCTAATTTCATTTTTATTATTTTTTCCGCTATATAAACTTCCTCAAACGAATTTTCTGCGTCATCTTTGTTAGTTTCCACTGTCGATATCATAAGGAGATCGTTATCATTAGATGTATTATCGTTCTCGCCCTCTTGGTATATGTTATCAACTGTGTTTATGTACCTGTTTTTCATTTGTCTACAAAACCTCGCAAAATGCCCCTTTTGTTTGCACGAATAACACAATGCGTTGAAAGCTCTACATTTATTTTTTGCATGACGAAGACTGCAACGAGAACAACTGTTATCATAACCTGTGTGCTGTTGTGAAGTTTGATCTATATGTGAAGCTGATATATGTGAAGCTGCAGCTCGTTGTTGTTGTTGCATGTATGGATTATTTACTTTACTCATACTAACTGTGTTAATTTCATGTTGTTTGTGTATTTGATTTAACTGCTTTGAGGCTATTTCACTTGCGCTACATATTTTTCGGTTGTTTTTGTCTTCATGTTGTGTAGATGAATCAAATACTAAAATAAATATAAAAAACTAAATTTAATTTTAAATTTTTAAAAAAATTGTTACAACATTAATTATGTTGAAAGCTACGCGTTTCGGACTATATGTCCATCATCGGGCTTTATTTTAAACTTTAAACTACTAATAGGTATGTCTTGCACTTTTAACTTTAATATTTTTGTTGTTTTTTGTTGAGTTTTCTTTATCTGGTTGTAATCCGTTATTATATTGTCTCTTTTTATCTCCTTGTGTTTCTTGGTGTATTATAGCTTTGTCATATATTGTGTTATTTTTAATTGTTAATTTGTCGTTGAGTATTTTGCATTGTTCTGTTGCTTTATATATGGCAAATTCCTCCAATGCGTACATAAAAATGGAATCCCAATCCGACCACTCATTAACTACACTACAGCACCTTGTTATAAATTGTTATAAGGTCGCAAAAGAATTACAAAAAATAACTAAAAATAATATAACCATACAATATAATTACAGCATAAAGAATTACACGGAAATCATAGAAAAAACTAAACACCTAAAAAAATCTTGACATCACAAATATGTTCACAACATACCAATAGAAGAAACAGTTCAAATATTAAAAGAAAATTTCACTAAAACCGCAACCATCAATAAACAACAAATAAACGAGCTCCTCCAATTACTACAAATAACCCTTAAACAAAACTACTTCAAATTTGACAATAAATATTATACACAAGAGGTAGGACTAGCTATGGGATCCCCCTTGAGCGGATTATTGGCAGAAATCTACCTCAATTATTACGAAAACAAATACGTCTTATCAAAGAAAAATCCATCACAAAATAAAATCATTTTCTACGCAAGATATGTTGACGATACCTTCATCATATTCGACGGTGCATACAGACAAATTGAAACCTTAAAAAACTACATTAACAATATAAACGACTGCATAAAATTCACAGCCGAAACAGAAGAAAACAATACAATTAAATTCCGAAACCTAAGCATAAGTTAACAAAACAACCAAAATCTAAAATATAAAATCTATAGAAAACCCACCACCACAGCCATAGTCATACACAGCCCCCCACCACACATTCTTACAAAAAATCTCAGCATTCAACGCATTTATAAATCGACTACTTAACGTACCAATGGACAAAAAAGATTATGAAGAAGAAACACAAATAATTAAACAAATAGCAAATGCAAATGGCTATTCCACGAATTTAATAGATAAATTAATTTAAAAAAGAAAAAGAAACTAGACCAAAACGACAATAATCCCAACATTCAAGATGACAACACCGATACAAAATATATTTCAGTCGAATACACTTACTTAATACCACAAATTTTAAAATATGAACTTAAAAAACTTAACATACAAATATCATTTAAAACTAACAACAACACACAACAAATTCTAAGCCCTAAACCAAGCAAACCAACAGATTTATATTCAGGTGCATACAAAATTAAATGTAGTGACTGCGAAAAATATTACATCGAACAGACGGGCAGAACTTCCTATGACAGATTCAAAAAACACAAACCCAAAGCAAACACAAAGTCCAACATCGCACTGCATTTAGTAGAAGAAAACCATAATTACACCGACTTTGCAACTAATTTAATTCCAATACATATTTGCAGAAAAGGAAAACACTGGACGCATTGGAAGAATTTGTCATATATAAAGCATGTAAGACAGAACAAGACAAAATACGCAACGACAAATTAACAATTAAAAATAACAGACTATATGACACAGCTATAATACACCAAGAAAAACAAAGCAGATAAAAATATATCCATATACAGCATTCCCTTTTATGCGATAAAACTTTAGCCTTTATTCTAAAGCCCAGCAACCAGGTGTTGCAAAAACAAGTATTTTCTTTATAGTTCTTGACTTGGTTTGATATTAGTCTAGAAATAAAACAGAAAATATTAATTAAATTTGCAGATAAGGATTGAATTTTATATGAGTAATTTACCTAGATATGGCACTGAGAATAAGGTGCTTGATTGCTAACTTAGACGTGTGGGTTCGATCCCAACGCTAGGCGCGTTCTTTTCTATACCTCCAATTTTAATTGGATGGCGCCCATGGGTTAAAATGAGACAGTCTATACCTGGTTCTCAAATCCACTGTGCCAAACTAGTGCCGTGCAATTCAGGTTGCATTTAAAAGACCTTAAGTATTACAGGCATGTAGTTAAATTTAAAAAAAAAATACATAATTGCACACCTCTTCTTTTTGTAAAAGGAGCAAATGTATATGGGTTTGCTTCTCCTGACTTCTTATGTAATATGGTCCTATTAAACTCTTCTTTTCCTCATCAAGTCCAAACACGTTTACACTTACGGTTGGGTTCAACCTTTCGAATTCAGAAATGTCTACTGGTTTCGGTGGGAACTATAAGCTTCCAAAATCCACCCGTTGACCATTCTTGTATATAACTCCTCCTGTAATATAGTTTGTTCGATATGTTTCTGGCTTTTCCAGGTTGTTTTTTGCCTTTGCTGAAGAGAGCAGAGATTATTGCTCATTTGAAGCAAAACACATCCTCGTTTGGAACATACTCGTATATGTCTGCTCTTTTTCTTAAGACGAATTCTGTTAATTGCAGATAACTCGATCCTCTTATGGGCGTATACTGGTTTATGTTGATTTCCACTTGCAGTATTTTGAGTAATGGCAATCCACTATCTTTCTCGTGGAACTCCTGAGTTTTGTTATCGATTTCACCTAACATATTAGACTACGCGGGAAGAGTTTTGAAGTTGAGTGCGCTATTTCCATTTTTTGTATTAAAGGGTTTAATGCTGAGCTGCATTTCAGCTTCAGAATTTAGCTTTATAAATTGTCCGAAAAGTTCTAAACTGAATTTAATACATGTTAATTTATTCAAATGTTCTTCCATTTTCTCTATAATAGACTCCTTTGCTTCGCTTAAAAATTAAGTAGGACCTAAATTATCCTCCTTCTTATGTTCGAAAATAGGCGTTTCAATTCTACTTTGAAAGCTGCTCTTTACAACGCGAAAGTTATCTGTAACTAGTTCAGCAACAAGTCTTTTATGTTCGTACGACGAACGTGCTTACTCAGGTCACCTTCCACTTCTACTTCGTAGATTTTACAGTATGTTCTGGATAGGGTAGTTTAAACATCACCTTCCACTGCATCTAAAATTTCCTCGATGAGTTCCAAATGCATCCCGTCCCCCTTAACATGCTCGTTCCATTGACATAGAATAATATTTTTTTCACAAACTGCACACTATTTTTTTGCTGGGCAACTCTTTCATCACAATCCATCTCATTTAATAGTTCCCGAGCTATCAAAGCATGGCAATTGGATTTATTGTGATCACACCACTGGCCCATATCAACACTTTTTTATATATTATAGCTTGTTTAATCGAAACAATCTATCCTGTGTGGGTAACCATTGCCAATTTTGATTAATCCCTTGCCCAACGGGATTTCTACCCCAGACACAATATTGTCTAGCAACCAATATGAATTAGGAATGTATGTAATAAATTCCATTTTAAAGTATTTTAGTTTTTGCTTTTTTTTTAATTTAAAAAAAAATAGAACAAAACTGAACAATCAAGCGCACTAGAAGAGGATTTTTTTAAGAATAAGAATATTTTGAACAGCACACAAATTCTAAACTCATTTTTACCAAAATAAATCCCATACGTTTAATGTAAGCAGAACCGAAGTATTTTATGACTTTACGATAATGGAATCTTCTTGACACCTTGATGCACCAACCTAACTCATAATTTAAAACTTAACGACATTCTAACATTTTATACTATTAAATTTTAGGAAAAGACGTGACTCTACTTATTACTGAATTTCAGAAAGGACGTGACTCGGTAAATACCAGCAGTGTGACAGAAAATTAGAATTTATGACTTTCTGATAATAACATCTTGATGCAACAACCTAACTCTTAAATTTATTTGTTAACGATTTTCTCACGAATATCTTTCGGATATTGAATATTCCAAAAATTAATACTCAAATCCGTTAACGACCCAAGTTGTCAAGCAAACATTTAATAACAAAAAAAGATAATAAGGGTATTCATATTTATTTGAGATTATCTGGTTTCTGAGGCTTATACTGGTTTTCCGCCATTTCATGAATACCCTTAATTATTATAAAACACAATATATATATGAATGTAGATATTACAAATATGATTTATTCAATATTTTTGCAATTGTTCTTCAATTTTTAAATGACCCATTATTTATTTCCGCTATGCCAGCGTCTGATAATTTTCTGTACCGCTTAAAGCAATAAAAGGGGAACAGATGTGAGAAATTTAAATTCAATTTTAATTCAATTATTTAAAAAAAAAAATGTTCACCATAAGATAAGTTTCAATAATAAGTTTGATTTCAATAGCAATAAGTTAAATAGTAAGTTTAATTTTAATTGTTTTATGTTTTACTAACACTCAAGCTTAATTCTCAAAGCAATAAGTTTAATAGTAAGTTTAATTTTAATAGTTTTAGATTTTATTAACGTATCGTAATAAAATAATCGTATCTCTTCTTTAGCTGCTCTTCGGTCTTGTCTTCCCGTTTCTTGTTTGATTGTGTTGAGGTGTTACATTACCACGCTATTGCGGTATTATTTTATCATACTGGTGAAGAAGACGGATTTAGGGGAAACTTAAAGCATTCTTACCCCGCATCCGGGCATCCTGAATTTATCTGACTCGGAGTCAGAGTCTTCTTCAGCTTGGATCCATGGCTTCATTAAGTCAGCTGTATATAAGTTTCATTTGGACCTTCGTGATTCCCAACCTTACCCAGTTCGTAACGGTCATTCGATTTAATTTTTATTACTTCGTAAGGTGACAGGTACTTTGGCTGCACTTTCAGGCCTACGCCGAACTGAGTTCTTTGGATGGCAACTAAGTCATTAAGAGCATATTTTCTTGCAGGCTTCCGACCCTTGCGACCAAAATAAACAGTTTCTGGTGCGACTTAGGGACCTTTGGATACCAGGATGCCCTTCGTGAATTCTTTTCACCGTTGTTTTTTTCAATGTCTCTGGTACTACTACTTCGATAAAAGCTTGCAGTCTCTGCTCAGGGCATCAGCTAAAGCGATTTGCTTACCTTCTCTAGACTACATTCGCTCCATAAGGAATAACTTCGTACAAGATTCTGTGAAGTCTTGAAGGGGCACGGTGTAAGGGCTTCTTTAAAATTAACTCTTGTGGTATGTGCTATTGTGAGACGGTCGCCATAACCGTATTCGTGTAATCTCTTACACCCAAATCATATAGCCAGGGCTTCTTTTTCCATTTGAGGATAATTTTGTTGTGAATTCGTTAAGGCCTTTGATGCATATGCAACTGGCTGGTTCTTTTGCAACAACACTGCTCCTAAACTATGCTTACTAGCATCAATCTGCAGAGTTACTTGAATGTTTGGGTTATAGAAACGCAAAACTGGTGTACAACATAAAGTCTTCTTCAATTTTTCAAATGTTTCTTCGTGATTCGCATTCCATTCGCAGCACACGCCCTTCTTTATAAGTTCACGAAAGGGCTGTGTAAGCTCAGATAAATTCCCTATGAACTTTCCCAGATAGGCTACCGTGCCCAGAAGTCTTTGGCGCTCAGTTACATCGGATGGAGTTTTTAATCTGTTAATAGCATCTACTTTACTTTTATCTATTTGGATGCCGTTTGATGTAAGTACATGGCCTAAAAATTTAACTTTAGTCGAACGCTTTAAGCCTGCAACGAGAATTATATTAAGAACTTTCTTTGTCAACTGCTCCAATTCATCTTTTGTCTCTGCGTATATCAGTACATCGTCCATAGATACTTCTACATTTCGAAGTCCCTCAAAAAGGCCAGACATAATTTCTTGGAAAATTTCGGGCGCTGATGCGAGAGCGAAAGGAAGTCGAGTATAAGAATATCTCCCCCATGGAGTTCACATTGTGAGGAACGTTTGGGTGCGTTCAGATAGTTTTATTTGCCAAAATCCTTTCTTGCAATCGAGCAGTTTTAGCCAGAAGGGTCCAGACATACCCTTATTTTGCCGTTTTTGAGAGCTACTACCATAGGTGAAACTGCATAAGATACCCCTTTCGCTTTCACTAATACACCTAACTCCACCATTTTATCGATTTCTGATTTGACATTGGCTTGTTATCTATATGGTACCTTTCGCGCTGGGTGAATTTCTAAGACCGGATTTTTCACTAGATCAATGTCATAGATGAAATCTTTTACACATCCTAGGCCCTCGTATAAATCCTCATCGGATATTTCCTCAACCCGAACTACCAGTTTCAATTGGCCACATGCTTTTCTACCCAAAATAGGGGAAACTTTACCAAGAACGAATTTAAAATTCAAATCTGCTGCGCGGTTTCGAATGCGAAAGGGAACTACTATCTCACCTAGAACCTTTACTCTCTTGCTTCCAAATCCAACTAAGCGCTTTGTATGCGATGGAGATAACTTTAGTTTAAGTTTGTCTACGATCTTTATTGGCAGAACGTTACACTGCGCTCCTATATCTAATTTCATTTTTATTATTTTGTCCGCTATATAAACTTCCTCAAACGAATTTTCTGCGTCATCTTTGTTAGTTTCCACTATATCGACATAATAAGGAGATCGTTATCATCAGATGTATTATAGTTCTTGCCCTCTTGGTATAAGTTATCAACTGTGTTTATGTACCTGTTTTTCATTTGTCTACAAAACCTCGCAAAATGCCCCTTTTGTTTGCACGAATAACACAAAGCGTTGAAAGCTCTACATTTATTTTTTGCAAGACGAAGACTGCAACGAGAACAACTGTTATCATAACCTGTATTCTGTTGTGAGGTTTGATCTATATGTGAAGCTGCAGCTCGTTGTTGTTGTTGCATGTATGGATTATTTACTTTACTCATACTAACTGTGTTAATTTCATGTTGTTTGTGTATTTGATTTAACTGCTTTGAGGCTATTTCACTTGCGCTACATATTTTTCGGTTGTTTTTGTCTCCATGTTCTGTAGATGAATCAAATACTAAAATAAATATAAAAAACTAAATTTAATTTGATTTTTATTTTTATTTATAAAATTTTAAATTTTTAAAAAATTTGTCACAACATTAATTATTTTGAAAGCTACGCGTTTCGGACTATATGTCCATCATCGGGCTTTATTTTAAACTTTAAACTACTAATAGGTATGTCTTGCACTTTTTACTTTAATATTTTTGTTGTTTTTTGTTGAGTTTTCTTTATCTGGTTGTAATCCGTTATTATATTGTCTCTTTTTATCTCCTTGTGTTTCTTGGTGTGTTATAGCTGTGTCATATAGTGTATTATTTTTAATTGTTAATTTGTCGTTGAGTATTTTGTCTTGTTCGGTTGCTTTATATATGGCAAATTCCTCCAATGCGTACATAAAAATGGAATCCCAATCCGACCACTCATTAACTACACTACAGCACCTTGTTATAAATTGTTATAAGGTCGCAAAAGAATTACAAAAAATAATAAAAAATAATATAACCATACAAAATAATTACAGCATAAAGAATTACACGGAAATCATAAAAACTAAACACCTAAAAATATTGCCGCAACACAAACTCATATCTCTTGACATCCCAAATATGTACACAAACATACCAATAGAAGAAACAGTTCAAATATTAAAAGAAATTTTCACTAAAACCGCAACCATCAATAAACAACAAATAAACGACCTCCTCCAATTACAACAAATACCCCTTAAATAAAACTACTTCAAATTTAACAATAAATACTATACACAAGAGGTAGGACTAGCTATGGGATCTGCCTCGAGCGGATTATTGGCAGAAATCTACCTTAATTACTACGAAAGCAAATACGTCTTATCAAAGAAAAATCCATCAGAAAATAAAATCATTTTCTACGCAAGATATGTTGACGATACTTTCATCATATTCGACGGTACATATAGACAAATTGAAACCTTAAAAAACTACATTAACAATATAAACGACTGCATAAAATTCACAGCCGAAACAGAAGAAAACAATACAATTAAATTCCGAAACCTAAGCATAAGTTAACAAAACAACCAAAATCTAAAATATAAAATCTATAGAAAACCCACCACCACAGCCATAGTCATACACAGCCCCCCACCACACATTCTTACAAAAAATCTCAGCATTCAACGCATTTATAAATCGACTACTTAACGTACCAATGGACAAAAAAGATTATGAAGAAGAAACACAAATAATTAAACAAATAGCAAATGCAAATGGCTATTCCACGAATTTAATAGATAAATTAATTTAAAAAAGAAAAAGAAACTAGACCAAAACGACAATAATCCCAACATTCAAGATGACAACACCGATACAAAATATATTTCAGTCGAATACACTTACTTAATACCACAAATTTTAAAATATGAACTTAAAAAACTTAACATACAAATATAATTTAAAACTAACAACAACACACAACAAATTCTAAGCCCTAAACCAAGCAAACCAACAGATTTATATTCAGGTGCATACAAAATTAAATGTAGTGACTGCGAAAAATATTACATCGAACAGACGGGCAGAACTTCCTATGACAGATTCAAAGAACACAAACCCAAAGCAAACACAAAGTCCAACATCGCACTGCATTTAGTAGAAGAAAACCATAATTACACCGACTTTGCAACTAATTTAATTCCAATACATATTTGCAGAAAAGGAAAACACTGGACGCATTGGAAGAATTTGTCATATATAAAGCATGTAAGACAGAACAAGACAAAATACGCAACGACAAATTAACAATTAAAAATAACAGACTATATGACACAGCTATAATACACCAAGAAAAACAAAGCAGATAAAAATATATCCATATACAGCATTCCCTTTTATGCGATAAAACTTTAGCCTTTATTCTAAAGCCCAGCAACCAGGTGTTGCAAAAACAAGTATTTTCTTTATAGTTCTTGACTTGGTTTGATATTAGTCTAGAAATAAAACAGAAAATATTAATTAAATTTGCAGATAAGGATTGAATTTTATATGAGTAATTTACCTAGATATGGCACTGAGAATAAGGTGCTTGATTGCTAACTTAGACGTGTGGGTTCGATCCCAACGCTAGGCGCGTTCTTTTCTATACCTCCAATTTTAATTGGATGGCGCCCATGGGTTAAAATGAGACAGTCTATACCTGGTTCTCAAATCCACTGTGCCAAACTAGTGCCGTGCAATTCAGGTTGCATTTAAAAGACCTTAAGTATTACAGGCATGTAGTTAAATTTAAAAAAAAAATACATAATTGCACACCTCTTCTTTTTGTAAAAGGAGCAAATGTATATGGGTTTGCTTCTCCTGACTTCTTATGTAATATGGTCCTATTAAACTCTTCTTTTCCTCATCAAGTCCAAACACGTTTACACTTACGGTTGGGTTCAACCTTTCGAATTCAGAAATGTCTACTGGTTTCGGTGGGAACTATAAGCTTCCAAAATCCACCCGTTGACCATTCTTGTATATAACTCCTCCTGTAATATAGTTTGTTCGATATGTTTCTGGCTTTTCCAGGTTGTTTTTTGCCTTTGCTGAAGAGAGCAGAGATTATTGCTCATTTGAAGCAAAACACATCCTCGTTTGGAACATACTCGTATATGTCTGCTCTTTTTCTTAAGACGAATTCTGTTAATTGCAGATAACTCGATCCTCTTATGGGCGTATACTGGTTTATGTTGATTTCCACTTGCAGTATTTTAAGTAATGGCAATCCACTATTTTTCTCGTGGAACTCCTGAGTTTTGTTATCGATTTCACCTAACATATTAGACTACGCGGGGAGAGTTTTGAAGTTGAGTGCGCTATTTCCATTTTTTGTATTAAAGGGTTTAATGCTGAGCTGCATTTCAGCTTCAGAATTTAGCTTTATAAATTGTCCGAAAAGTTCTAAACTGAATTTAATACATGTTAATTTATTCAAATGTTCTTCCATTTTCTCTATAATAGACTCCTTTGCTTCGCTTAAAAATTGAGTAGGACCTAAATTATCCTCCTTCTTATGTTCGAAAATAGGCGTTTCAATTCTACTTTGAAAGCTGCTCTTTACAACGCGAAAGTTATCTGTAACTAGTTCAGCAACAAGTCTTTTATGTTCGTACGACGAACGTGCTTACTCAGGTCACCTTCCACTTCCACTTCGTAGATTTTACAGTATGTTCTGGATAGGGTAGTTTAAACATCACCTTCCACTGCATCTAAAATTTCCTCGATGAGTTCCAAATGCATCCCGTCCCCCTTAACATGCTCGTTCCATTGACATAGAATAATATTTTTTTCACAAATTGCACACTATTTTTTTGCTGGGCAGCTCTTTCATCACAATCCATCTCATTTAATAGTTCCCGAGCTATCAAAGCATGGCAATTGGATTTATTGTGATCACACCACTGGCCCATATCAACACTTTTTTATATATTATAGCTTGTTTAATCGAAACAATCTATCCTGTTTGGGTAACCATTGCCAATTTTGATTAATCCCTTGCCCAACGGGATTTCTACCCCAGACACAATATTGTATAGCAACCAATATGAATTCGGAATGTATGTAATAGATTCCATTTTAAAGTATTTTAGTTTTTGCTTTTTTTTTAATTTTAAAAAAAATTAGAACAAAACTGAACAATCAAGCGCACTAGAAGAGGATTTTTTTAAGAATAAGAATATTTTGAACAGCACACAAATTCTAAACTAATTTTTACCAAAATAAATCCCATACGTTTAATGTAAGCAGAACCCAAGTATTTTATGACTTTACGATAATGAAATCTTCTTGACACCTTGATGCACCAACCTAACTCATAATTTAAAACTTAACGACATTCTAACATTTTATACTATTAAATTTTAGGAAAAGACGTGACTCTACTTATTACTGAATTTCAGAAAGGACGTGACTCGGTAAATACCAGCAGTGTGACAGAAAATTAGAATTTATGACTTTCTGATAATAACATCTTGATGCAACAACCTAACTCTTAAATTTATTTTTTAACGATTTTCTCACGAATATCTTTCGGATATTGAATATTCCAAAAATTAATACTCAAATCCGTTAACGACCCAAGTTCTCAAGCAAACATTTAATAACAAAAAAAGATAATAAGTGTATTCATATTTATTTGAGATTATCTGGTTTCTGAGGCTTATACTGGTTTTCCGCCATTTCATGAATACCCTTAATTATTATAAAACACAATATATATATGAATGTAGATATTACAAATATGATTTATTCAATATTTTTGCAATTGTTCTTCAATTTTTAAATGACCCATTATTTATTTCCGCTATGCCAGCGTCTGATAATTTTCTGTACCGCTTAAAGCGATAAAAGGGGAACAGATGTGAGAAATTTAAATTCAATTTTAATTCAATTATTTAAATAAAAAACTGTACACCATAAGATAAGTTTCAATAATAAGTTTGATTTCAATAGCAATAAGTTAAATAGTAAGTTTAATTTTAATTGTTTTATGTTTTACTAACACTCAAGCTTAATTCTCAAAGCAATAAGTTTAATAGTAAGTTTAATTTTAAAAGTTTTAGATTTTATTAACGTATCGTAATAAAATAATCGTATCTCTTCTTTAGCTGCTCTTCGGTCTTGTCTTCCCGTTTCTTGTTTGATTGTGTTGAGGTGTTACATTACCACGCTATTGCGGTATTATTTTATCATACTGGTGAAGAAGACGGATTTAGGGGAAACTTAAAGCATTCTTACCCCGCATCCGGGCATCCTGAATTTATCTGACTCGGAGTCAGAGTCTTCTTCAGCTTGGATCCATGGCTTCATTAAGTCAGCTGTATATAAGTTTCATTTGGACCTTCGTGATTCCCAACCTTACCCAGTTCGTAACGGTCATTCGATTTAATTTTTATTACTTCGTAAGGTGACAGGTACTTTGGCTGCACTTTCAGGCCTACGCCGAACTGAGTTCTTTGGATGGCAACTAAGTCATTAAGAGCATATTTTCTTGCAGGCTTCCGACCCTTGCGACCAAAATAAACAGTTTCTGGTGCGACTTAGGGACCTTTGGATACCAGGATGCCCTTCGTGAATTCTTTTCACCGTTGTTTTTTTCAATGTCTCTGGTACTACTACTTCGATAAAAGCTTGCAGTCTCTGCTCAGGGCATCAGCTAAAGCGATTTGCTTACCTTCTCTAGACTACATTCGCTCCATAAGGAATAACTTCGTACAAGATTCTGTGAAGTCTTGAATGGGCACGGTGTAAGGGCTTCTTTAAAATTAACTCTTGTGGTCTGTGCTATTGTGAGACGGTCGCCATAACCGTATTCGTGTAATCTCTTACACCCAAATCATATAGCCAGGGCTTCTTTTTCCATTTGAGGATAATTTTGTTGTGAATTCGTTAAGGCCTTTGATGCATATGCAACTGGCTGGTTCTTTTGCAACAACACTGCTCCTAAACTATGCTTACTAGCATCAATCTGCAGAGTTACTTGAATGTTTGGGTTATAGAAACGCAAAACTGGTGTACAACATAAAGTCTTCTTCAATTTTTCAAATGTTTCTTCGTGATTCGCATTCCATTCGCAGCACACGCCCTTCTTTATAAGTTCACGAAAGGGCTGTGTAAGCTCAGATAAATTCCCTATGAACTTTCCCAGATAGGCTACCGTGCCCAGAAGTCTTTGGCGCTCAGTTACATCGGATGGAGTTTTTAATCTGTTAATAGCATCTACTTTACTTTTATCTATTTGGATGCCGTTTGATGTAAGTACATGGCCTAAAAATTTAACTTTAGTCGAACGCTTTAAGCCTGCAACGAGAATTATATTAAGAACTTTCTTTGTCAACTGATCCAATTCATCTTTTGTCTCTGCGTATATCAGTACATCGTCCATAGATACTTCTACATTTCGAAGTCCCTCAAAAAGGCCAGACATAATTTCTTGGAAAATTTCGGGCGCTGATGCGAGAGCGAAAGGAAGTCGAGTACAAGAATATCTCCCCCATGGAGTTCACATTGTGAGGAACTTTTGGGTGCGTTCAGATAGTTTTATTTGCCAAAATCCTTTCTTGCAATCGAGCAGTTTTAGCCAGAAGGGTCCAGACATACCCTTATTTTGCCGTTTTTGAGAGCTACTACCATAGGTGAAACTGCATAAGACACCCCTTTCGCTTTCACTAATACACCTGACTCCACCATTTTATCGATTTCTGATTTGACATTGGCTTGTTATCTATATGGTACCTTTCGCGCTGGGTGAATTTCTAAGACCGGATTTTTCACTAGATCAATGTCATAGATGGAATCTTTTACACATCCTAGGCCCTCGTATAAATCTATCGGATATTTCCTCAACCCGAACTACCAGTTTCAATTGGCCACATGCTTTTCTACCCAAAATAGGTGAAACTTTACCAAGAACGAATTTAAAATTCAAATCTGCTGCGCGGTTTCGAATGCGAAAGGGAACTACTATCTCACCTAGAACCTTTACTCTGTTGCTTCCAAATCCAACTAAGCGCTTTGTATGCGATGGAGATAACTTTAGTTTAAGTTTGTCTACGATCTTTATTGGCAGAACGTTACACTGCGCTCCTATATCTAATTTCATTTTTATTATTTTGTCCGCTATATAAACTTCCTCCAACGAATTTTCTGCGTCATCTTTGTTAGTTTCCACTATATCGACATAATAAGGAGATCGTTATCATCAGATGTATTATCGTTCTTGCCCTCTTGGTATAAGTTATCAACTGTGTTTATGTACCTGTTTTTCATTTGTCTACAAAACCTCGCAAAATGCCCCTTTTGTTTGCACGAATAACACAAAGCGTTGAAAGCTCTACATTTATTTTTTGCAAGACGAAGACTGCAACGAGAACAACTGTTATCATAACCTGTATTCTGTTGTGAGGTTTGATCTATATGTGAAGCTGCAGCTCGTTGTTGTTGTTGCATGTATGGATTATTTACTTTACTCATACTAACTGTGTTAATTTCATGTTGTTTGTGTATTTGATTTAACTGCTTTGAGGCTATTTCACTTGCGCTACATATTTTTCGGTTGTTTTTGTCTCCATGTTCTGTAGATGAATCAAATACTAAAATAAATATAAAAAACTAAATTTAATTTGATTTTTATTTTTATTTATAAAATTTTAAATTTTTAAAATATTTGTCACAACATTAATTATTTTGAAAGCTACGCGTTTCGGACTATATGTCCATCATCGGGCTTTATTTTAAACTTTAAACTACTAATAGGTATGTCTTGCACTTTTTACTTTAATATTTTTGTTGTTTTTTGTTGAGTTTTCTTTATCTGGTTGTAATCCGTTATTATATTGTCTCTTTTTATCTCCTTGTGTTTCTTGGTGTGTTATAGGTGTGTCATATAGTGTGTTATTTTTAATTGTTAATTTGTCGTTGAGTATTTTGTCTTGTTCTGTTGCTTTATATATGGCAAATTCCTCCAATGCGTACATAAAAATGGAATCCCAATCCGACCACTCATTAACTACACTACAGCACCTTGTTATAAATTGTTATAAGGTCGCAAAAGAATTACAAAAAATAATAAAAAATAATATAACCATACAAAATAATTACAGCATAAAGAATTACACGGAAATCATAAAAACTAAACACCTAAAAATATTGCCGCAACACAAACTCATATCTCTTGACATCAAAAATATGTACACAAACATACCAATAGAAGAAACAGTTCAAATATTAAAAGAAATTTTCACTAAAACCGCAACCATCAATAAACAACAAATAAACGACCTCCTCCAATTACAACAAATACCCCTTAAATAAAACTACTTCAAATTTAACAATAAATACTATACACAAGAGGTAGGACTAGCTATGGGATCTCCCTCGAGCGGATTATTGGCAGAAATCTACCTTAATTACTACGAAAACAAATACGTCTTATCAAAGAAAAATCCATCACAAAATAAAATCATTTTCTACGCAAGATATGTTGACGATACTTTCATCATATTCGACGGTACATATATACAAATTGAAACCTTAAAAAACTACATTAACAATATAAACAGCAGCATAAAATTCACAGCCGAAACAGAAGAAAACAATACAATTAAATTCCGAAACCTAAGCATAAGTTAACAAAACAACCAAAATCTAAAATATAAAAATCTATAGAAAACCCACCACCACAGCCATAGTCATACACAGCCCCCCACCACACATTCTTACAAAAAATCTCAGCATTCAACGCATTTATAAATCGACTACTTAACGTACCAATGGACAAAAAAGATTATCAAGAAGAAACACAAATAATTAAACAAATAGCAAATGCAAATGGCTATTCCACGAATTTAATAGATAAATTAATTTAAAAAAGAAAAAGAAACTAGACCAAAACGACAATAATCCCAACATTCAAGATGACAACACCGATACAAAATATATTTCAGTCGAATACACTAACTTAATACCACAAATTTTAAAATATGAACTTAAAAAACTTAACATACAAATATCATTTAAAACTAACAGCAACACACAACAAATTCTAAGCCCTAAACCAAGCAAACCAACAGATTTATATTCAGGTGCATACAAAATTAAATGTAGTGACTGCGAAAAATATTACATCGGACCGACGGGCAGAACTTTCTATGACATATTCAAAGACCACAAACCCAAAGCAAACACAAAGTCCAATATCGCACTGCATTTAGTAGAAGAAAACCATAATTACACCGACTTTGCAACTAATTTAATTCCAATACATATTTGCAGAAAAGGAAAACACTCGACGCATTGGAAGAATTTGTCATACAAGACAAAATTCGCAACGACAAATTAACAATTAAAAATAACAGACTATATGACACAGCTATAATACACCAAGAAACACAAAGCAGATAAAAATATAATAATAGAACAACGGATTACAATCAGATAAAGAAAACTCAACAAAAAACAACAAAAATATTAAAGTAAAAAGTGCAAGAAATACCTATTGGCAGTTTAAAGTTTAAATTAAAGCCCAATGATCGACAACGCGTAGCTTTCAAAATAATTAATATTGTGACAATTTTTTTTTTAATTTAAAATTTTTATAAATAAAAATAAAAATCAAATTAAATTTAGTTCTTTATATTTATTTTAGTATTTGCTACATATTTTGATGGCCTAACTAACGTTAGATTTTCTTCAGACAGTATTTTTTCTCTACTTGTGTCATTATAGATAGCTATTACTATTTTATCTCGAATAAGCTCATATCGTAGAGAAAGAAAATCACATTTTTGGGCTTGGTTTAAAATTTTAGTGAAAAATTCATCAAAACTTTCTTGTTCTGTCTGTGATAACCGATTAAAAGTATATCTTGCAAATGTTACACTAGTTTTTGGATTAAAAAGGGGGTCAAATTTTGATTGAATGATGCTTACCGTTTTTTTCTCTGAATCGCTGAGTTCGAATGAGTTACATATATCAGCAGTGTCTGGTCCAATGGCTAGCATAAAATGTGCTACTTGTTCCTCTGGCTCTTTTTTACTTAAATCTGCGGCTACTGCAACCAATTTTTTCACTTAGTCGACATGTTGGAATCACTTATTTCCAGATATCCCGGTGGTTTTACTGAACTCCCGCTACGATTGTAACCCGCATTTTCAGTCATTTTTTAAAAATTAATTTTGTTTTTAAGTTTAGTCAATTAATATAATCAATTAATATTATATAATAATATTATAATCAATTAATATATACATATATATATTTTTTTTTCAAGTTACACTTCTGACATGTTATGATTTGTTATTGGTTAAGTAATGACACGACGAAGGTTACAGCGAAACTGATTAAGATCTTTATTGAAATTCATAGCATCATGAATACATTGTTACATAAGTATGTATATGTGCAGAGGTGCACAACCTATTATATATGCAGTGAAACGTCAATTTTCGTAATTGGATGAAGGAATCCTCCGTTTACCACATTGTAGAGCTAGTGTACAGGCTACGCACTTAGCAATACAATCAGTTACCTTTTTACGTAAATTCGGAATGTTATAACTCTGTTTGAGCTTGTGTTCTACTTGTTGCTCGGTTATATGCCCAAAATCATGAACGCTTCGAATCACCTCCTTCTGTATATATTTTGGTACGACTAACAAATAAACGCCTTGCTCAAACTTATAAAGTATTCCGTTTCAATTTATGTAATCTTCGTACTCGTTGTGTTAAAAAATATTCTGGATGAGCTGTGATGATTCTTTTTGGATTGTGCTATTTTATTAGGTGTAAAATACCCGTATCTACTTCTTTAATTGTCTATACCCTACTCAGGGCATCTACATGTACTTTCCAGGTATATAGTGAACTGTGCAGTTAAACTTCTCCAAAAATAAAGCCCACCTCGCAACGCATGTACATAGCTCCTTCTCCTTCATCGTAAGCTGGAAAGCCTTACAGTCTGTATAGATTTTGAATTATAACCCTAGCAAATATACTCGTAGCTTTTTTAGTGACCGGATGACAGCGAGAACTTCCAGCTCATAACGGCAAAAAATTTTTTCCGAAAGGGAAGTTGTTGAACACAAGGATCGATTCAACCCAAGTTATCGAACGCGTCCACTAAAATCTACATGCGCCCATATAAAACTTGCGTAAAATGTCAAACGAAAAATTTCAATAAACCAACGTCATTCAAAATTGTCATCTCAATAAATATTCTTCTTGAAGAAAAATAAAAAGTGTTTATGCGCAAATTAGAAACGAGTTGTGTTTTATTTTCAATTTTTGAGTTTAACTTACAAATTTTTATTAAAAAGAATTCAAAGGCTATTCAGCCAAGCATTTGGTCCTTCGAGCATTAAATAATAACT
This sequence comes from Philhelius pedissequus, assembly GCA_910595825.1. Classification (NCBI taxonomy): domain Eukaryota; kingdom Metazoa; phylum Arthropoda; class Insecta; order Diptera; family Syrphidae; genus Philhelius; species Philhelius pedissequus. The sequence goes on along the minus strand of OU343160.1, from coordinate 214,812,279 downwards.
AAAAATAATGAAGATTGCAAAACTGTGTGCAGATTGTGTGCAACGTGGGACATAACCTAATATACAAAATTTTGACGCCATTTTCAAAGTGAGTACCTTTCTTTATTCTTTGCTTACTCTTTTGCATATAATATACAAATAAAAATGGCTTCAAAGCAACTAACTGCCAAGGGCAAGCAGTTTAAAAAAGATATCGACAATTTTGGCAAAAAGGGAAATGCTATAACCCTTTCGTATGTGCAAACGAGATTGATTTTGTTGGAGGAGTTGTGGCATTCGGTGACCAAAATTTACGATGCATTTTTAGATGAAGATGATGAATTTGCAAAAGGTCATCCCGAAGTCGAATTTTTATACTAAGAAATTAGGGAGGATTATTGTGTGTTTCAGGCTAGGCTTCTGGATTCAGTGGAAAGTTTCCGTGCAAGCAGCAATCAGCAGTCCAATGAAGTCGCTGGAAAGGAAACAATGGTAAAAAACGAGGAACTTCATTTACCTGCAGTAAAAACACCTATTTTCGACGGCAGTTATGAAAATTGGCCAAATTTTCACGACATTTTTGTGACTCTGGTAGGCACCAAATCATCGCTTTCAGATATTCAAAAGATGCATTATCTGAAGACTAATTTAACCGGTTATTATTATCGTTGAAGATTCAAGGCCATACCTATATCAAAGCTTGGTCGATTCTAAAGGATCGCTATGATCACCCTCGCGTTCTTGTCAACATCCAATTGAATACGCTGTTCAACCTACCGTCGTTGAACCAGGAGCGTGCGGAGTCGATTAAAGATCTGCTGTATACTTCGGCGACAGTAATTCAAGCCTTGCAAATCTGAAAATAGAGGTAGAACATTTAGGTCCAGTGCTAAGTTTTCTTCTAGTGCCAAAGTTACCCAGCAGAACGCAGCAAATGTTGGAGGAAAAGCTGAATGACAGAGAGAACCCAAAGAAATTGCCGACCTGCAAGGATTTTACTTACTTCTTGGAGACAAGGTTCAGGACTCTTGAAGCAGTTGACCAGCAACACAGTCAGGGTACATCCAAACCATCACGGGGCTCTTCACACAAGAACTCTTTCGTCGTACATGCTCAGACTGATAAATTGAAACTCTCATGTAAAATATGCCTGAAAAATAAACATACGGTTAGAAGATGCAACAATTTTTTTAAAATGAGTGTTACCGCGCGTTGTCTAGGATAAAATCATGCAACCGATACCCATTGCCAACAACCATACCATACGCTATTACATGTTAACAACCTTCACACTTACAGCAAAATCAAAATAACTCTTTTCAGCCAGTTCAACAGCAATCTTCAAATAGCAGTCAGCCGAACAACCAATTGCAGCAACAGGGTACCAGCCAAAATTAGCAAAACATCACTTTAAATGCACAAGGTCATTCATTCCAGTCTGCCAATAGATATCCGTCTACATCTCCCAACGTAATTTCTCACCCCTCCCAGTACGACAGTCCAACGAAAAATTCACAAGTTTTACTGGCAACTGCCCTTGTGAAAGTAAAGTCTTCATTGGGAGAGTGGTTTGTGCTGCGTGCATTGCTTGATACTGGATCTGAAGCGTCGTTTATTACGGAGTGTGCTGCCCAATTGCTACACTCAACTTGATATCCAGCATTCCAATTTTGCAACAACAGCGCAAGCCTACATCTTGAAGTCACTGTCTGGGCACTTGCCGGGCCGGACCCTTCACAATGAAAATTGGACTCTTCTCAACGATTATGTTTTAGCCGATCCTGAATTCTACAGATCGTCCAAAATTGATATTTTACTTGGCAGTGATATCTTAGCAGAACTTCTGTTGCCGGAACTGATTTCTTCAACAGCCAATTAAATGCCAGTCATGCAAAAGACAACATTAGGATGGATCTTATTCGCAAAGGCTCCAATTGTATGCGACTCAAGTCATCAGGTCAGAAGTTTTATCGAAACTGTAGATGTCGAAACCCAACTGCGCAAATTTTGGGAATTAGAAGAGACGCCTTTTAAGCCATTCCAGAAAGCGGAAGATATAGAATGTGAAACTCACTTCATCGCCAACACTGACCGCACAATTGATGGATGCTATCAAGTAGCATTGCAGTTCAAAGGAAATGTTCGTCCGGTTTTTGGTGATTATTTCATAGGTGCTTTACGGTGATTCCAAGGTTTAGAGCGACGTCTTGATACAAATCGGCAACTCCGAGAGCAATATTCAGAACGCATCGAAGAATACATCCAACTGGGTCGTATGAGCGGAGTCGACAGTTTGCCAGAAAATCAGCATTACTTTCTGCCACATCATGCTATCATTAAAGAGGGCAGTTCAACCACGAAACTGAGGGTGGTGTTTGACGCATCCTTCAAAACATCTAGTGGAGTCTCTTTAAACGATGCTATGTTGCTAGGTCCTGCACTTCAACAGAATATTTGCGACATCATTCTTCGGTGGAAGTTGTATAAATACACCTTCACAGCTGACATTGAAAAGATGTATCGCTAGATCTTGATAGCTGAACAGGACAAAAATTATCAGCTGATTCTATGGAGAAAGAATTCTGAAGACCCTATCAAAGTTTACAGACTTAATACAGTTACCTTTGGAACAGCAGCCGCTCCATATCTTGAGATCCGAACGTTGCAGAAGTTAGCAGAAGACACTTCCAAAAATCAACTAGCAGCCACCATGATCCGTGAAGAGATACATGTCGACGACTTGATTTCTGGAGGAAACAGTATTGAAGAGGCTAAGGAGAAAATTCAACAATTTTTTTGTATACACTATCAGAATTGGTCGAAGAGAGCTTATAGCAAGCTCCGTCTTGCGACCAATGGTTTGCCAACACAGAAAACTGTTTTATACCACCGGCTCATCATTTAGTGCAGTGTTAGTTGTTAGTAGGCAAACTCTATTACAAATACCACTAACACAAGTACAACATGAAAATATAACATATAATATTACGTCAATACAAAACAAGAACATAACAATAAACAAAAAATCATTTAGGAGCGTAGAACACTGGTTTTGAGTAGATTTTTTAATTTAATTTTACTGATATTGAAATCAAAAACATTTGAATTCCAATTTAAAAGTATACCCATACGTGTCAAGGGCTCATGCATCCCATAGTTAATCCTATGTGCTGGGACTTTAATCAAGTCGAGTCCACGAAGATTATAACCTCCACCCCATAATGAAAAAAAATGAACATAGTAGGTCTGGTGCATTTGTGACACCTGTTATTATTTGGTGGAAGAATACCAAATCATTGTTTGTTCTTCTCTGTGCCAGTGTTTGCATTTGAAGAATAGATAACGTTGGTCATAAGGGAGGGCATTAGAAGGATCACTCCACTGAAGCCCGTTCAATGCGAAACGAGTAAAGTTTCTTTGAACAGATTCTAATCTCTCAATATGAACATCGTAAAGAGGAGTCCAAGCCTGCGATGCATACTCAACATGCGGACAAACCAAGCAGATGTATAAAGCATGGGTAACATTGGGATCAACAAATTCTTTGGACCAACGTTTAATAAGTCCTATCATTGAATTGGCTTTGTTAACTATGATATTAATATGGACAGCGAAGTCTAAATTTTGTGTGAAGAGAACTCCAAGGTCCCGTATAGTTATAACACGAATTAAAATGTGCCGTGAAATAATATAGTCATGAAAAGAAGGAGAATGTTTTTTTGAAAATGTCATTATTTGACATTTTGTCGGGTTAAGATTCAAACTTCACACCACAAGGCAAAGTGGTTAATATCCTCTTGCAATAGAGTTCGATTCTTTGAGGATGATATATTTTTATAAATCTTCATATCGTCTGCAAAGATAAGAATTTCGCTATTGCGTACACAAAGAGGAGCATCATTAATAGCCAATGTAAAGAGTAATGGTCCAAGATGGCTTCCCTGCGGAACACCTGATTTGGCAATATAGGATCTTAAGTAAGAATTTCTGAATTTGACTTGATATGACATGATATCCACTTGATGAAAGATGGAGGAAACCCGTATGAATTAAGTTTAAACTTGATAATCTCATGAGACAATTGATGAAAAGCTTTCGAGAAGTATGTGTATACACAATCAACTTCTTGACCACTTTCTAGGGATTTTAAACATTTATTCAAAAAGACAACTAGATTAGTTACAGTAGACCGTTTCTGCCTAAAATCATGTTGTTGGTTGCAAATAATATTTTTACATATAAATGGCAAACTATCACATACAACTTGTTCGAACAACTTCGGAATGCAAGAAAGTTAAGAAATTGGTCTATAGTTCATAAGATATGCATTATAGAGTTCGAGAGAGAGCTTTTTGAATTCTTCAAAAATGGAAATGTAAACTACTTGATTCTCTACCGTCATGAACCTAATGTATTTTTTCAAGCTTTTTTTTTATTTCGGATATATTTCAGTTCTTTTGTGAACCAAGGATGACAAGAAGAATTGGAAAGAATAGATTTTTTTTATGAACTGTTTCATTAATGCATCTCATCAAAATAGAATAGAAGCTTGAGATAGTTGAGTCAAGATCATTAGAAATCGGTAAATGTTCTATACCGGAATTTATTTAACTATCCAAGAGCTGTTGAAAATCACCTTTGCGAAAGTCAAAAGTATGGGAGCAGTCATGAGGATTACTATTTTCTAGTTAATGACCACTAAAGTCAAGAAAAATGTCAAGAGGCGGGTGATAACGATCTATATTAAATAAAGCAGAGGTAGATTCTACCACTACTGTACTAACGGCGTTAGATGAGAATACAAGGTCAAGTTGTCTATTTTTAAAATTGTGTGTAGAGCTAACTTGATATAAATCCGTAGAGATAATATTATCCAATATTTGGAGCTCCTGTTGGGATGACTTACGGAAGCTTCGAAATAGGATTCGTCATCAGAGGGAATCCAATCAATTTGAGGAAGGTTAAAGTCCCCTAATAGAAGGATATTACTGTCAATGCTTGCTAAGCTAAAAATAAAGTCGAGTGCTTAAAAGAGTTCAGTGTATACTGACACTGGACTTCTAGGTGGAATATAAACATTTAAAACAAATAAGACTAAAGATTCCTTAGTTATTATAGAAGACTATTTGTGTAGAGCAGAAATTACTTCTTACAGCAATAAGTACTTCGCCACCAACTGAATTCATAATATCAACATGACGATCCTATCGGTAAACTAAGAACCCGCTATCAAAAAGTTCTGTGTCTAAAATTGAGGCATTAAGCCAAGTCTCAGTCAGGGCAAAAAGATCGTATGGCAAAGATAGGGAATTATTATATGTCTTGGAAGTTTTGCTTCGAAGACCTCCTATATTTTGGTAGTAGAGGCAGAACCTGGGCAGTTTTTTGAATTTAAATTTAAACTAGAAACCGAATTTATTTAGATTTCTTTCTCATGGGGGCATTAAATTCTTTCACCAATGTATTAGAAGGCCACGAACTACTACATATGGGTTCAAAGAGACAACTGGGGGCAATTATTTTGAAAGAGGCTACGAAACTGTTAGGTTTACTTATTTTGGAACATTTGACGCATGATGAATTTGCAATAGCTTTGGTAGCAACCAAATGATCCAATAAGTCTTCCGGCTTAGTTTTGAGTAAGAGACGAGAAACAAATATGGCCTTAGGCTTTGGAACTGATGATAGAGTTTTGGGTGCAATAACGACGGGCTCTTGTGATGGAGCTAACTCAAGCTGTTCGGTCACAGACACAAGTGGGGTATTTACAGTGGGTTCTGAGGGGGCTAAAATATCATTATTTGCTGGGTCATTATTTTGGTGTGATTCAATGCCGGGTTCGGACACAGTTATTGAAGTAGCACTTACTTCACAACTTATCATGGCAGATTTTTTTTATGATTTCTTAGGAGCCGGTCCTGTGTTGTCTGGACAGGTGGTCATGTCCCTTCGTCTCTTTTTACTTTTTTTTTAGATTGAAGGATTTGGTGTTGAAATATCATCCGTTGAAGAGGGCTTGTCAGCTATCAACACCGGATAAGGTATGCCATTAACAGTTGTTACTATATTAACAAAGTTAATGCTTAAATCTTCAAACCCTTTTGCAATTTTAGTCAGCTCATCTTTTAAAGTGGATAATTTAAAAGAAAAGTGAGCAAGCGAAATCTTTTTACAATTCGGACAATACCAATGTGCTATATTCGCAGAATTAATTTTATCCATCAAAGAATTAATCGAACCAACGCATTTGGCATGGAATACATTTCCGCAAGGTCCATAGCACTTGAAAGTATGGGCTATGCCGGAACGATCCACACAATTAGTGTTCGCGCAAGCCATTATTAATTAATAAATAAGGGACAGGCAGAAAAAAAATATAAAAAAAAGTAAAAAATTAATGACAAAAAAAATACAATTTACTGAATAAAAAAAAATAAAAATCGGTTACCAGCTGGATTTGAACCTATAACCGACTATTTATTGTGTAATTATAACTAACGCAGAGACGCTTACCGCCACCGATCTTTATATCTGATTTTTTCTAAATTAGTATCAAGAGTGTGCTGGGTACTAAATTATGGGCTAAATAATAAACAACGGACAAAACCTGAAAGCTTTACCAAAAAGCTCGTCGTTTGAGCGATTCTACTAAAAGAAGGGTAAGAGGGAGTAAAATCAAAAATTATATACATACATATATGGGAGTACAAATAAATGGCAAACAAACTTACGTGAATTGAAAACAATCACAAGCAATTTAATGATGCCGATTTAAAAATTAAAAGATATATAAAACATTTATTACATGCTCGTCAAATTCAAAATTAATTATAATAAACGCAGTTTTAAATAAAACAACACAGGATAAAACAAAAAAATTAATTACAAAATTGGGGACATCCAACAATGCACGCCAATCAATAACAAAAGCAGTGTTACCACGATCAACATTAGAGACAGCTGGATTCTACTTACGGAAATGGAATTCTTTTCAATATTCCAATAGGAGAACGGGAATCAACATTCTCAATGCCGTCAGAACATTTGGAACGAGTCAAGACACTCGGCATCCCTTTCTGCTACAATCCGCTTTCCAATTCGCAGCCGACGAAACGATTCATTCTATCCAAGATAGCTTGATTCTTTGATCCGATGGGTTGGATTGCTCCATATATTGTGAAGGCGAAGATGTTCATGCAGCAACTGTTGGTGAAGAAAATGTCATGGCATGAACCAATTGAATCGTCACTTCTGGAACAGTAGAATGCTTTCTACGAAGACTTGAAATCTATCAACAAGATTCAATTTACAAGGTGGGTTCAAACCTTCGCTTCGGAGAAAGCATACGGAGCAGCAGTATATTTACGAGTTGAAGATGATAAAGGTATGGCGAAAATGCATCTCCTTATTGCGAAGTCTAAAGTTGCTCCTGTGCAGCCGTAAGTCTTCCTCATGTGGAACTTTGTGGTGCTGTTATGTTGGCCGAGCTTCTGAATCATGTCACTCAAGTTTTCAGTAACAAATACATGAAGCAATTTGCATGGACGGATTTAACTATCACCCTTTCGTGGATTCAAGCATCATCAAACAAATGGGAGACATTTGTTCGAAATCGAGTTGGAGACATACAACGGTTGACTCCAGTCAAAATATGGAAAAACATTCCAATGCAAAGTAATCCTACAGATCTGGTTTCCAGAGGGGTTTTACCATCGGCTTTGCTGGATAACACATTATGGTGGAAGGACTTAAATTTTTACGCGATGTTTGGGATTTTCAGCATCCTACCTAGCCACAAATTCATGTGCATCATATCGAACAAGTTTTTGTTCCAATTAATAAACTAATTCATAGATGTTCTGAAATAAACAAACTAATACGTATTTGTGCTATGATTTTACGTTTCACAAACAATTCGAAAAATTCATACCCAATTTGGGAAAGTGGACCGATTTCACCAAAGGAACTTCATGATGCAGCCAAAGCATTAGTAAAATAAGCTCAGCTTGAAATTTTTCCTGACGGTATTTTGAAGACCAGAGGCATGGATTCTCTCAACCGTTTCGTAGATCCTGATAGAGTTATTCGTGTTGGTGGAAGATTGAAGAATGCTACCTTGCAGTATGTTCAACAGCATCCAAGCATCTTGGCTCCAAATCATAATTTTACTAAACTGATTCTTCAGGAGGCACATGACTCTCTTCATGGAGGCATTCAATTGATGATGAGTTATCTGCGGCAAAAATATTCGATTTTTCAAACCAAACGAGCAGTAAAACACTATCTCCATAAATGCACTATCTGTTATCGGCATAGGACGAAGCCAGCTTATCAATTAATGCGAGAATTACCAGCACCCCGAGTGAATACTTCCAGGCCATTCTCACATACTGTCATTGATTATGCTGTACCGATTAACATCCGGGCTTGGAAAGGCCGTGGGGCAAAATGCTACAAAGGCTACCTAACCATCTTTGTTTGCCTTGCAACAAGGCTTTTCATCTTGAAGCAGTGCGACCTCACCATTCAAGCCTTTCTAGCAGCATTTCGGCGCTTCACATCACGACGAGGAGTCTGTAGCCAGATCTACAGTGATTGCGGCACACATTTTTAAGGAGCTGAAACGGAGTTGTACCGTCTGCTGAAGAATGCCACCCATTACTGGAAAGGTGTTGCTGAAGTTTTGTCGCCGCAAGGAACAAGGTGGAATATCATTCCTCCTGCTTGCCCCACTTCGGAGGATTATGGGAAGCCGGCATTAAGAGTGTTAAACAACACTTCAAAAGAATTGTTGGATATGGGGAACTCAGCACAATTTTAACGCAAATTGAAGCGTGTTTAAATTTGAAGCCTCTGCGTCCCTTAACAGAAAATCCTGACGACTTCTATGCTTTAACTCCAGCACACTTTTTAATCGGAGCAGAAATATTCACGGTACCAGAAGCAGATCTCACTATCGGTAAGACGAATTATATTGATCGGTGGAAAGCAATCCAATTCAGCTTACAAACCTGGCAATCAGAATATATGGCCCGACTACAACAACGACCGAAATAGCTAAAACCGCAACCACAACTGCAAATCGGAGACCTGGTGTTGATCAAAGAGGAGCGGCTACCCCCGACCAAGTGGAACTTAGGACGAATCCTAGATACCTTTCCCGACAAAGATGACATCACCAGAGTAGTGAAAATGAAAACAGAAGAAGGAGAATTTAAACGACCTGTAACGAAGCTTTGTCCTCTACCAATTAATAACAATCAACATACAAGCCAAGCCTTAAAAATCTTATTTGCTCATTTTTATACGAAAAAACGCAAATAATAACTTATCAAAATATTTTAATTTTATTATAATTTTCCGAAATTAATTCAAAATCAAAATAATCACCAACGATATCAACAGAATTAAAACCGAATTCACTTAATTCTAAATGTTAATAAAATTCACTATAAAAAAAATCATCATCAACGAATTAACAACGAACTGAAGAAAACGGCCCTTAAGCAGACTACGATGCGATGGAAATTAACACTTACGATGCTACATACAAATATATCAACATCATGTGCTTATTTATTTGCACAATAATAGTTAAATTTTAATAAATTCTACAATAATTAACTCACCTGTATCATATGCAACTAATATCCACGATTCTTTTTCGAAATTTTTGTCAATAACTTCAAATTAATTTACACTATATAATTTACCACTTTTACCACAACGCCGTAATTTATAGAATTTTCCATTTAAAACTAGGCAAATTGTTGTTGTTTGCCTCCGTCTTACTCGTTGGTTTATCGATGAAACGATCGAATTACTACAGGATCGACATGTGCAATTTAGTCGGTATATCTAGCAGCGAGAGTATTTAGTACATACACAAACCCAAACAGATTGAAAATGATACAATTTTGTCAAAATATTTCATCTCAAAGGTTTTATTTTACAATGTATTAATGAAATTTGTTTCTTTTCATGTCAAACACGAGCAAAATTTTAACTCCTAATGTCCTTTCTCCGCTATAAGGTACCAGAATGCGGACGAATAAGCGCCTGTTTCGCCCGGGGAGAATGTTGAACACTAGGATCGATTCAACCCAAGTTATCGAACGAGTCCTATAAAAAAATATACATGCGGCCATATGAAACTTGCATAAGATGTCAAACGAAAAATTTCAATTAACCAACGTCATTCCAAATTGTCATCTCAATAAATATTCTTCTTGAAGAAAAGTTTTATTTTCAATTTTTGAGTTTAATTTACAATTTTTTATTAAAAAGAATTCAAAGGCTATTCAGCCAAACAGAAGTCTTAAAACTTATGCAGAACACTGGATGCAGGTCTTTTCCACGACTTTGTAGTAAAACAGCTCCGAGACCAACCTTACTTGCATCTGTTTCTAACCCGGGGTTAAATAGTTTTAGAACCGGCTCCACGCAAAGAGAGTCCTTTAATGTCTCACACGAACGTCGTTGCTCTGAGCCAAAGCTAAAAACCGTTAAATTACTCGTTAAATCAGATAGCGGTTTAGCTATTGTGAAATAGTTTGGGATAAACTTCCGAAAAAAACCCGTTAGTCCCAAAAAACTTTCAAGTTGTTTTAAATTTTTTGGCTCCGGAAAATTTCGACCTGCTTCGGTTTTCTCTATGGAAGGTTTAGCTGGCCCATTTCCAACTATATGGCCGAGAAATTCGATAGAGTTTTTGACAAATTTGCATTTATCCCAATTGAATATAAGCCCATTTTTTGCACCGACTTCAAGAACCTCCTTCAACGCTCCAAGATTTTCTTCTTCACTCATGGACGCGATTATAAAGTCGTCAAAGTAAATTATTTTCTGATAAGATCTTTGAAAACCAAATTGATAAATTTTTGGATTACAGCCGGTGAGTTGCACAATGCGCAGGCCAAACGGTACCTTGCAAAACTCGAATTGTCCATCCGGCGTCACAAACGAAGTATATTTTCGACAAGAAGGATGAATATCTAAGTGGAAAAACTCGTTTTCTGAGATTTAGGCTCGTAAAGACCTTCGTATCTTATAGATCCTCTATGATTTCTTCAACTATTGGTAGAGGCTGCCTATCTTTAAGAATTTTCGAATTTAGTTTTCTATAATTAATGCATATTAAGTACGTATCATCTTTTTTCTTCACAAGGGCTATATGACTCGTAAACTCAAAACTGCTCGGTACTATAATTCCCTCTTCTAGCCAATTTGGTGTCAATGTTCTTGCACGGTGAAAATTGAAAATTGGGTTTTCATCTTCTAGACAGCTTCTCATTTCAACACATGATTTTTCGGTTTAATTGGATTATACGCTTTAATTACCCTAACAATTTCATGTGCGTCTCGGGACGCCTGACATTCGATCTCGAACTGGGGAGATGTTAACTCGTTTTCGGCTTCTCAGAATTTCCAAACTAAATTTCGCGTGTGAGGATAAGTTCAAGTTAAATACTTATTTTCTTAAGTAGTCCTGTAGCACATCGGTAGAGTGGCCGACTGTGAATCCAAGGGTCGCGAGTTCGATTCACAGTCGGGCATCAAAACTTTACAAGCTTTTTCATAACCGGGAGGTTGAAAAGCTTGAGGAGCTTAAGCACCGGAAAATCGAAAGGTGTCTTAGGCCCAATGAGGGCAGCGAATGCATCAGTTGACGGAACATCGAAAATGTTCTAAGTACAAGTAGTGATTCTGCAGCAACAACATCAACATCCATAACAACAACGGCAACATTATTCGATGTAAACACCACGCGGCGAAAAACGATCAAGTGTGCGCCGAACTTGGTCAAGGGGCGATCGACCGCCACTTCAGCAAAGCAGCCAGCTGGGGTGAAGACATCAGAAAGAGATGTGACGTCAAAGGCAGCCCAAAAACAAAAACCCTCAGATCAAGAGGGAATTGAGTACATGCCTGAGGAAAGAGAAGGACACTTAACGACGGGCGATAGTAATGCATTCGTGAACCTCTACACGTCGGAGGCGTCCTCCGAGGAGGATGAATTAAATGAGGAGCAAGTAATGATCAACAAAATTGGATTCGGAAATACAGCGCCTAAGATCCGAATTGGAACCGATGATACTGTCACTAAAAAGAAAGCAAGAAGCACGCAGACAGAAAGAAGGTAAAGAGCTCGAAGAAAAAAAGGCGATACAGGTCCACAAAAATGAAGCGCAACAATAACAACAATGACGGCAACCAAAAGACCAGCTGCCAGAAATACAACCACAGCAGCAGCCTAAAGAGCAAAGGCAACAACAGCAGCAGAAAATACAACAACAGCAACAGCAGTGGGCAAAACAACAACAGCGGCAGATAAAACAACAACAGCAGCAGACAAAACAACACCAGCAGCAGACAAAACAGCAGCAACAGAAACAACCGCAGCAGAAAAAACAGCAGCAAAATCAGACAGCCTCCGATGACTAAAAAAGAAAAGGTGCCGCCTATCAATACCTACAAGATGGAGTTACAGGACACCATAAATCTGTGTAAGTCGGTTATTGGTCTAAATTTTACAATTAAACGATTAAATAAAGATAGACATGCTATCTAATGCTTCATAGTGGAGCAGGACACAAAAATAAAGGCACTGTTAAAAGAATCCACGACTGAATTCTTTAGTTTCACCTCTAAGGGCGAAAAGTTGAAAACGGCCCTTTTAAACGGCATAGATTACTGCACGGAACCATAGGTGGCCTTGAATGAGCTCCGCCAAAAAGCGAGCAACGATCTCGAGTTTATAGGAGTCAAGCCGTTCGCTACAGTTAGAGCTAGACGGGAGAAGCGGAATCTTCCCTTCTGCCTTGTTCAGTTCTTACCTAGCAGCAAACTGGATAGTTTGAGGAGTATCTCCGTCCTTAACTACCAGGTTGTAACTTGGGAAAAATGTGGTGTGAAGTACCCTATTTTTGGTATATTAAGCGTACCACGCTATATTGGTCTAGGGATTACTCGCCGTCACTTAAATCAAAAGAGTGTATCCTTAGAATTCAAGATTATAAGTGTGTCTTTATTGGTTTTTAATATTCCTTATATACTAATTCATCTAACTGTTATACTTATTTTCTATCTTACTTTTACGCTTTCAATTCACATTCAAAATTATTCTATTATCCTATTGGCTACAAATCTAAATTATGATCTTATTACTATTGAGTGAGAAACAATGCAATCGAGTGGAATGTTGATGTTATGTTATGACTAATATACTCGATTGCACTTTACATATTTGGCTATTCATTTGTTAAATGGGCAGTGGCGGCGCATAAGTGGATACACTACATTCTCACCCTTAAGAAAAATGTTGGTGGAAAAATTATATTTTGAAAATTTATATACTAGACATAATTTGAAAAATTTATTTTTACAAGCTAAAATTTGTTTGTGTTAAGCTATTTAAAGATTTGTTTAATGATGTGAAGTAATATGTTTATATAAATTGTAATTCATAATTTGGTCTATAAGGTTTAAGAAGGTTATTATGTATTTCTTTACTTTTCCATTTTTATCAATAACTGAATTGACTCCTTTTTTTCTAATATTTTAAATGGACCAATATAAGGTGATTGATTTTTCTTTCTACTTCCTACTCTGAGTAATACTAAATCACCTATTCCTAAATCTAACCTATTAATGTATTTCTTATTTTGCGTTGATGTTCTTTTTTCTTTTATTTTTATGGTTATTTCTATGGCTTTGCTTAGTGCATAGCTTAACTTGACTATCAGTTCTTGAGCATAGTTGTCATAAATGTTTGGATTATTATCTAGGGTATTTGCTTACAGGCAAGGTAATTTCCCGTAAACGAGTTCGTATGTTGAATACCCGGTGTCTATGTGTGAAGCCGTATTGTATGCAAACGTGAAATATGGAACCCATTTGTCCCATTCATTGACATTGATACTTGATAATAAAAATTCGTTAAGTGTCCGATGATTTCTTTCAAGAGCACCTATGGTTTGGGGGTGATATGGGGAGGAAAATGTTTGTTTTATCTTTAATAGCGAACATACGTTGCTCATAAGTTCGTTATTGAATTCTCTACCCTTATCTGATTTTAGAATCCTAAAGAGTCCATATCTAAGAATAAATTCTTCTACTAAAATCTTTGCTGTAGTTGTTGCGTCTTTTGATGTCAGTGGATATGCGACGACGACTTTAGTCAGTTCACATTGCATGGTTAAAATATATCTTTTATTATTTGATATTCGTAGAGTTCTGACTGTGTTAATTGACACCACTTCAAAACTGTTGCTTGTAGTGTCTGTAATCGTTTGTGGTTCTATTGTATTTTTTGTTTGTTTATTTCTTGCACATGAATCACAATTTGTTATGAATTATTTTACCATTTGATCCACCATTCTCCATATGTATCTTTGCTTTAATTTGATACGGGTTTTCCGTATACCTAGGTGTCTTCCGTGTGCAGAGTTATGGAATTCATCGATTAGTTTGTATTTAGTTAAATCATCAAGTATTTGTTTTGGGGCTTTATATATTATTATCTTTAGCTTAGGATTCTGGCCATTTATTTTTATCTTTGCATATGTTTCTTTGATTTCATCTTTTTCAAAATGCTTAAATATTTCATCATTGCTTCTAAGGCCTACCTCGTTTATATTCTCTTTATTCATTGTGGATACTAATTTCATCAGTGTCGAGTCTTGAGCAGTAAAACCCTATCTCCCTAAATGCACTATCTGTTATCGGTATAGGACGAAGCCAGCTTATCAATTAATGCAAGAATTACCAGCACCCCGAGTGAATACTTCCAGGCCATTCTCACATACTGGCATTGATTATGCTGGACCGATTAACATCCGGGCTTGGAAAGGCCGTGGGGCAAAATGCTACAAAGGCTACCTAGCCATCTTTCTTTGCCTTGCACCGAAGGCTTTTCATCTTGAAGCAGTCAGCGACCTCACCATTCAAGCCTTTCTAGCAGCATTTCGGCGCTTCACATCAAGACGAGGAGTCTGTGGTCAGATCTACAGTGATTGCGGCACAAATTTTAAAGGAGCTGAAACGGAGTTGTACCGTCTGCTGAAGAATGCCACCCATGACTGGAAAGGTGTTGCTGAAGTTTTGTCGCCACAAGGAACAAGGTGGAATATCATTCCTCCTGCTTGCCCCCACTTCGGAGGATTATGGGAAGCCGGCATTAATAGTGTTAAACACCACTTCAAAAGAATTATTGGATATGGGGTACTAACTTTTGAGGAACTCAGCACACTTTTAACGCAAATTGAAGCGTGTTTAAATTTAAGGCCTCTGTGCCCCTTAACAGAAAATCCTGACGACTTCTATGCTTTAACTCCAGCACACTTTTTAATCGGAGCAGAAATATTCACGGTACCAGAAGCACATCTCACTATCGGTAAGACGAATTATGTTGATCGGTGGAAAGCAATTCAATTCAGCTTACAAACCTGGCAATCAGAATATATGGCCCGACTACAACAACGACCAAAATGGCTAAAACCGCAACCACAACTGCAAATCGGAGACCTGGTGTTGATCAAAGATGAGCGGCTACCCCCGACCAAGTGGAACTTAGGACGAATCCTAGAAACCTTTCCCGACAAAGATGACATCACCAGAGTAGTGAAACTGAAAACAGAAGAAGGAGAATTTAAACGACCTGTAACGAAGCTTTGTCCTCTACCAATTAATAACAATCAACATACAAGCCAAGCTTAAAAAATCCTATTTGCTCATTTTTATACGAAAAAACGCAAATAATAACTTATCAAAATATTTTAATTTTATTATAATTTTCCGAAATTAATTCAAAATCAAAATAATCACCAACGATATCAACGGAATTAAAACCGAATTCACTTAATTCTAAATGTTAATAAAATTCAATATAAAAAAATCATCATCAACGAATTAACAACGAACTGAAGAAAACGGCCCTTAAGCAGACTACGATGCGATGGAAATTAACACTTACGATGCTACATACAAATATATCAACTTCATATGCTTATTTATTTGCACAATAATAGTTAAATTTTAATAAATTCTACAATAATTAACTCACCTGTATCATCTGCAACTAATATCCACGATTCTTTTTCGAAATTTTTGTCAATAACTTCAAATTAATTTACACTATATAATTTACCACTTTTCCCACAACACCGTAATTGATAGAATTTTCCATTTACAACTAGGCAAATTGTTGTTGTTTGCCTCCGTCTTACTCGTTGGTTTATCGATGAAACGATCGAATTACTACAGGATCGACATGTGCAATTTAGTGGGTATATCTAGCAGCGAGAGCATTTAGTACATACACTAACCCAAACAGATTGAAAATGATACAATTTTGTCAAAATATTTCATCTGAAAGGTTTTATTTTACAATGTATTAATGAAATTTGTTTCTTTTCATGTCACACACGAGCAAAATTTTAACCCCTAATGTCCTTTCTCCGCTGTAAGGTAGCATAATGCGGACGAATAAGCGCCTGTTTCGCCCGGGGAGAATGTTGAACACTAGGATCGATTCAACCCAAGTTATCGAACGAGTCCTATAAAAAAATATACATGCGCCCATATAAAACTTGCATAAAATGTCAAACGAAAAATTTCAATTAACCAACGTCATTCCAAATTGTCATCTCAATAAATATTCTTCTTGAAGAAAAATAAAAAGTGTGTAAATTTGAAACGTGTTGTGTTTTATTTTCAATTTTTGAGTTTAATTTACAAATTTGTATTATAAAGAAATCAAAGACTATTCAGCCAAACAGAAGTCTTGAAACTTATGTAGAACACTGGATGCAGGTCTTTTCCACGACTTTGTAGTAAAGCAGCTCCGAGACCAACCTTACTTGCATCTGTGAACAAATCTGTTTCTAACCCGGGGTTAAATAGTTTTAGAACTGGCTCCACGCAAAGAGAGTCCTTTAATATCGCATACGAACGTCGTTGCTCTGAGCCAAAGCTAAAAACCGTTAAATTACTCGTTAAATCAGATAGCGGTTTAGCTATTGTGAAATAGTTTGGGATAAACTTCCGAAAAAAACCCGTTAGTCCCAAAAAACTTTCAAGTTGTTTTAAATTTTTTGGCTCCGGAAAATTTCGACCTGCTTCGGTTTTCTCTATGGAAGGTTTAGCTGGCCCATTTCCAACTATATGGCCGAGAAATTCGATAGAGTTTTTGACAAATTTGCATTTATCCCAATTGAATATAAGCCCATTTTTTGCACCGACTTCAAGAACCTCCTTCAACGTTCCAAGATTTTCTTCTTCACTCATGGACGCGATTATAAAGTCGTCAAAGTAAATTCTTTTCTGATAAGATTTTTGAAAACCAAATTGATAAATTTTTGGAATACAGCCGGTGAGTTGCACAATGCACAGGCCAAACGGTACCTTGCAAAACTCGAATTGTCCATCCGGCGTCACAAACGAAGTATATTTTCGACAAGAAGAATTAATATCTAAGTGGAAAAACCCGTTTTCTGAGATTTAGGTTCGTAAAGACCTTCGCATCGTATAGATCCTATATGATTTCTTCAACTATTGGTAGAGGCTGCCTATCTTTAAGAATTTTCGAACTTAGTTTTCTATAATTAATGCATATTAAGTACGTATCGTCTTTTTTCTTCACAAGGACTATATGACTCGTAAACTCAAAACTGCTCGGTGCTATAATTTCCTCTTCTAGCCAATTTGGTGACAATCTTCTTGCACGGTGAAAATTGGGTTTTCATCTTCTAGACAGCTACTCATTTCAACACATGATTTTTCGGTTTAACTGGATTATACGCTTTAATTACCCTAACAATTTCATGTGCGTCTCGGGACGCCTGACATTCGATCTCGAACTGGGGAGATGTTAACTCGTTTTCGGCTTCTCAGAATTTCCAAACTAAATTTCGCGTGTGAGGATAAGTTCAAGTTAAATACTTATTTTCTTAAGTAGTCCTGTAGCACATCGGTAGAGTGGCCGACTGTGAATCTAAGGGTCGCGAGTTCGATTCACAGTCGGGCATCAAAACTTTACAAGCTTTTTCATAACCGGGAGGTTGAAAAGCTTGAGGATCTTAAGCACCGGAGAATCGAAAGGTGTCTTAGGCCCAATGAGGGCAGCGAATGCATCAGTTGACGGAACATCGAAAATGTTCTAATTACAAGTAGTGATTCTGCAGCAACAACATCAACATCCATAACAACAAGGGCAACATTATCCGATGTAAACACCACGCGGCGAAAAAGGATCAAGTGTGCGCCGAACTTGGTCAAGGGGCGATCGACCGCCACTTCAGCAAAGCAGCCAGCTGGGGTGAAGACATCAGAAAGAGATGTGACGTCAAAGGCAGCCCAAAAACAAAAACCCTCAGATCAAGAGGGAATTGAGTACATGTCTGAGGAAAGAGAAGGATACTTAACGACGAGCGATAGTAATGCATTCGTGAACCTCCAAACGTCAGAGGCGTCCTCCGAGGAGGATGAATTAAATGAGGAGCAAGTAATGATCAACAAAATTGGATTCGGAAATACAGCGCCTAAGATCCGAATTGGAACCGATGATACTGTCACTAAAAAGAAAGCAAGAAGCACGCAGACAGAAAGAAGGTAAAGAGCTCGAAGAAAAAAAGGCGATACAGGTCCACAAAAATGAAGCGCAACAATAACAACAATGACGGCAGCCAAAAGACCAGCTGCCAGAAATACAACCACAGCAGCAGCCTAAAGAGCAAAGGCAACAACAGCAGCAGAAAATACAACAACAGCAACAGCAGTGGGCAAAACAACAACAGCGGCAGATAAAACAACAACAGCAGCAGACAAAACAACACCAGCAGCAGACAAAACAGCAGCAACAGAAACAACCGCAGCAGAAAAAACAGCAGCAAAATCAGACAGCCTCCGATGACTAAAAAAGAAAAGGTGCCGCCTATCAATACCTACAAGATGGAGTTACAGGACACCATAAATCTGTGTAAGTCGGTTATTGGTCTAAATTTTACAATTAAACGATTAAATAAAGATAGACATGCTATCTAATGCTTCATAGTGGAGCAGGACACAAAAATAAAGGCACTGTTAAAAGAATCCACGACTGAATTCTTTAGTTTCACCTCTAAGGGCGAAAAGTTGAAAACGGCCCTTTTAAACGGCATAGATTACTGCACGGAACCATAGGTGGCCTTGAATGAGCTCCGCCAAAAAGCGAGCAACGATCTCGAGTTTATAGGAGTCAAGCCGTTCGCTACAGTTAGAGCTAGACGGGAGAAGCGGAATCTTCCCTTCTGCCTTGTTCAGTTCTTACCTAGCAGCAAACTGGATAGTTTGAGGAGTATCTCCGTCCTTAACTACCAGGTTGTAACTTGGGAAAAATGTGGTGTGAAGTACCCTATTTTTGGTATATTAAGCGTACCACGCTATATTGGTCTAGGGATTACTCGCCGTCACTTAAAGCAAAAGAGTGTATCTTTAGAATTCAAGATTATAAGTGTGTCTTTATTGGTTTTTAATATTCCTTATATACTAATTCATCTAACTGTTATACTTATTTTCTATCTTACTTTTACGCTTTCAATTCACATTCAAAATTATTCTATTATCCTATTGGCTACAAATCTAAATTATGATCTTATTACTATTGAGTGAGAAACAATGCAATCGAGTGGAATGTTGATGTTATGTTATGACTAACATACTCGATTGCACTTTACATATTTTGTTATTCATTTGTTAAATGGGCAGTGGCGGCGCATAAGTGGATACACTACATTCTCACCCTTAAGAAAAATGTTGGTGGTAAAATTATATTTTGAAAATTTATATACTAGACATAATTTGAAAAATTTATTTTTACAAGCTAAAATTTGTTTGTGTTAAGCTATTTAAAGATTTGCTTAATGATGTGAAGTAATATGTTTATATAAATTGTAATTCATAATTTGGTCTATAAGGTTTAAGAAGGTTATTATGTATTTCTTTACTTTTCCATTTTTATCAATAACTGAATTGACTCCTTTTTTTTCTAATATTTTAAATGGACCAATATAAGGTGATTGATTTTTCTTTCTACTTCCTACTCTGAGTAATACTAAATCACCTATTCCTAAATCTAACCTATTAATGTATTTCTTATTTTCCGTTGATGTTCTTTTTTCTTTTATTTTTATGGTTATTTCTATGGCTTTGCTAAGTGCATAGCTTAACTTGACTCTCAGTTCTTGAGCATAGTTGTCATAAATTTTTGAATTATTATCTAGGGTATTTGCCTGTAAGCAAGGTAATTTCCCTAAACGAGTTCGTATGTTGAATACCCGGTGTCTATGTGTGGAGCTGTATTGTATGCAAACGTGAAATATGGAACCCATTTGTCCCATTCATTGACATTGACTCTTGATAATAAAAATTCGTGAAGTGTCCGATGATTTCTTTCAAGAGCACCTATGGTTTGGGGGTGATATGGGGAGGAAAATGTTTGTTTTATCTTTAATAGCGAACATACGTTGCTCATAAGTTCGTTATTGAATTCTGTACCTTTATCTGATTTTAGAATCTTAAAGAGTCCATATCTAAGAATAAATTCTTCTACTAAATTCTTTGCTGTAGTTGTTGCGTCTTTTGATGTCAGTGGATATGCGACAACGACTTTAGTCAGTTCACATTGCATGGTTAAAATATATCTTTTATTATTTGATATTCGTAGAGGTCTGACTGTGTCAATTGACACCACTTCAAAACTGTTGCTTGTAGTGTCTGTAATCTTTTGTGGTTCTATTGTATTTTTTGTTTGTTTATTTCTTGCAAATGAATCACAATTTGTTATGAATTATTTTACCATTTGATCCACCATTCTCCATATGTATCTTTGCTTTAATTTGATACGGGTTTTCCGTATACCTAGGTGTCTTCCGTGTGCAGAGTTATGGAATTCATCGATTAGTTTGTATTTAGTTAAATCATCAAGTATTTGTTTTGGGGCTTTATATATTATTATCTTTAGCTTAGGATTCTGGCCATTTATTTTTATCTTTGCATATGGTTCTTTGATTTTATCTTTTTCAAAATGCTTAAATATTTCATCATTGCTTCTAAGGGCTAGCTCGATTATATTTTCTTTATTCATTCTGGTTACTAATTTCATCAGTGTCGAGTCTTGTGTCGCTGAATTATCGTTAGATCCCGTATACGTATACTTATTATCTTTGTTTATATCTGATGCGAGCTTCATCTGGTTCGAATTGGATTCGCCGATTTATCGCTACATCGCACGTGCACAAAATTTTCATCAACATTTCTTTTTGAATTCCTAGCATTTTTATCAATATTAAATTTTAATTTCTTTATATTTTTGACGTCGTTAATGTATATGCATTCCCAGATTTGATGTTGCGCTGGCTTCTCTTGCATTGCTCCTTGTTGGTGTCCATATTCATTTTGTTGGGCATGCCCCTTGTGATATCTAATGTTTTTTTACGGTTTCATCCTTTTTGTATATTATGTTAAAGTCATACTCGCTTAGGTCTACACGTATTCTAGTCATTTTTGACGACGGATTTTTGTGTGAAAATAAGAATACTAATGGTATATTGTCAGTGACGATAGTAAATTTTTGTCCGTATAGATATGATCGGAAAAATTGTATACCCCAGTGGGTTGCGAGTAGTTCTTTTTCTATTACAGGTTTGTTAAGGTCATGTTTTTGCAGGGAGTCTTCACCAATTTTGACTTGTGATAGGATTGCTCCTAATGCATAATTTGATGCATCAATTGTTAGGATAAACGGTTCGTCGAAATTTGGATACTGTAATATGGGAGTTTCAATGAGTTTATTTTTTAGAGTATCAAAAGCTATTTCACAATTTGTGTCCCATATAAATTTCGAGTTTTTCTTTAAGAGAGCATTAAGATCTTGTGCAATTTCAGCAAAATTTGGAATAAATCTCTTGTAAGAATTGCAAAGAGTTATGAATCATCAAACTTCATCTGCATTTGTAGGTGTTGGATAATCTTTAATCGTTTTGTGTTTGGCAGGGTCAGGTTTGATGCCATTACTTGCAATGAGATGTCCCAAGTAGATTACTTCAGGACACAGAAAATTGCATTTTTCGGGATTAAGTTTTAGGTTATAGTGTTTGAATCGTTCAAGAACACGGACTAAGTTTTCGTTGTGGTGCTTAAGACTTTAACCGTATATCATGATGTCGTCTACGTATAAAAAGGCTTCGGATTCTAGTCCAGCTAGAGCTATGGTGAGCATTCTTTGAAAGCTGTTGGACCATATTTTTAGTCCTAATGGAAGTCTTTTAAATTGGAAATGTCCGTTGTTGGTACAAAATGCCGTAAGTGGTCCAGAGTCTTTGTGAAGACTTATTTAGTGAAAAGAACTAGTCATGTCTAAAGTTGAAAACCATTTTGCTATTTTTTTCATTTAATTTTCTGTAGTCTACTACTACTCTCCATTTCTTTTTGTCGCAATTTGATAGTCGCCATGCCATTTTTTGGTAGTATTGTGTTGCTTAAAAATGCACCGGGCGCTATTTCTATATTTGTAATAAGTGTGTCATTAATTAAATGAAGTTTAAGTGGTTAAATCATTTCTGTTCTGGCAGGTATTTTGAATTTTAGTGCATGTAAGGGTTTTGATTGCATTGACATCGAGTGTTCCCAATGTATTTTCTCATTGGTTATACCAGTGAGTTTGCATTTTTCTTCTGGGTAATATTCATCATTCTCTAGCTTACTTGATATTTTGCAGATAGATATGTCTGCACCCGTGTCTATTAAAAATGTCATATTTTTATGTTTATGTTTTGCAAATAATGAAATTTTTGTTGCTATCTGATATTCTATATACTTTTAATTTTGTCTGCCTGGAATATTCCAAGTATTCCAAGCCATGTTCGTTTCCCTCTTTTTGTTCATTATGTAATAACCGTATTTGCTGTCTCGTATTTCCGAATTGGTTTTGATGTTGCCTTTGGTTATTGTTTCTTTGAGCATTTTGGGTTCGGTTATTGTTCCAGTTATTATATCGGTTGAAGTTATTGTTGCGGGTGTAATTTTGATTTTGGATGTTGTTTTGATTCTTGTTTCGTCGAAATCTGATACGGTCATTGCCTTCTTGATTAAAGTTTTGTTTGTTAAATCTGTTTATGTTGTGTTTGTAGTACATAAGTGTATTAGAATTTAATTTTTTCTAATTCTATTGCTATCTTTGCTGCTTCTGTTAATGATTTAGGTTGAGATGCTAAAATAATTTGTTTTATGTTGTCGTTAAGACCAGTTTTGAAGATATTTAAACTATAAATGTCATTCATTTTCCTTATCACATTTTTTTCTAAGTTTGTAGCATTATCGCCTAATTCTTTAATCTGTAAATTATTTAAATCAGCTATAATGTTGAGTAATTCATCCTTAAATGAGGTCACTGAAAGATTTCTTTGACTAAAATCCGATAATGTATTTTGAATGTGAGGAATTGTTGTATTACTCTTATATCTTTCTTCGAGTAAAGATTTAAGGATTTCAAAATTATTGGAGTCTATATTCCCTAATGCTGTTTTTACATTAATTGCTAATTATACGTGAAAGACAAATTCTATGAATGGCTGTGTGCAAGTGCTTTTTAATCCCTTCTTGATTATCTCAACTGTTTTAAGAAAGATATCTAACTCTTTGAAATTTCCTGAAAACATTGGAATTGCTTTCATAACCATTCCTAAATCAAAATCTGCCATTATATTTCTTTTTCTTTTTCAAAAGCTTATATGTGTTTTTGCAGTTGATCGTCTATTAGTTTTTTAGTGGTATTATAAACGGTCATTTTTTAAGAGCTTGGTTTTTGAAAATTCAAAAAAACACAGAAACTTGTAAAAAGTGAATGAAATTTTTATTTGGATCGATAAATCAATTTCTGCCATTTACGTTTTAAAAATAATTTCACTTAAATGTTGCCCGCGGCTACGCTTCAGGTGGTCTATTCTGAAGGTCCAATTTTGGCAAACTTTTTCACACATTTCGGCCTGAATCTCACCAATGACGCGTTCAATGTTGGCTTCCAAGGCAGCAATAGTGTTTGGCTTGTCCCCATAGACAATAGACTTAACATAGCCCCACAAAAAATAGTCTAACGGGGTCAAATCGCATGATCTTGGTGGCCAATTGACTGCGCCAAAACGTGAGATCAACTGCTCACCAAATTCGCCTCTCAATTGATGCATGGTTTCGCGTGCAGTGTGGCATGTGGCACCGTCCTGTTGGAACCACATGTCGACCGAGTTCAATTCTTGCATTTTCGGGAAAAAAAATCTGTTATCATCGAACCTTTCTCCATTGACCGTAACCCTGCGGCCTTCATTGTCCTTGAAGAAGTACGGCCCAATGATGCCGCCTGCCCATAAACCGCACCAAACAGTGCATTTTTCGGGATGCATTGGTAGCTGCTGAATTGCCTCTGGCTGCTCTTCACTCCAAATACGGCAATTCTGCTTATTCACGTATCCATTTAGCCAAAAATGAGCCTCGTCGCTGAAACGGACGTAGCTTGCGAAACACATTTTTCACAGAGCACGAATTTTGATAATAAATTTCAATAATTTGCAAACGTTGTTCAGGCGTAAGTCTATTCACGATGAAATGGCAAACAATACTGAATCGAAATGTCAAATGTTCGTGGAATTTGTCATGTGTGATCTGTCAAAAATATAAACGTCAAAAACCAAGTAGCAAAAAAATCACCCGTTATATACCTTCGACTTCTAATTTAAGTGCTTTGTTATTTTATTTTCTTCACTATCTTCTAAATTATTAAATATATCTTAAAGATTGTCTATTTCTTTAATTTTTGCCATAACTGTTTCAAATTTATAAGGTCTGCCTGAACTCTTCTTAATATTTGTGAGAATGGTTTCTAAGTTGTTTTTTATTTCTTCTATTTAGTTAAGTAATAAAATTAAAAAAAGATTTTTAGGTGTAACTAATTCATTCCATCTTACAAATTCTTATCTTTTTCTGCTTCTGTTATATATAATAAAGTGTATTCTATTCAATCAATTTGTTTTAATTAAATTATACTTCTAATGTATTCTTTATTTTACAAACATTTATATTTATTTTTAAATTGGTATTGTGAAATTTAAAAATAACTTTGTTTGTATTGTTCCGTTGAAGAATCTTAAAAATTAATGAAACTATATATTTATATTATTTTTTTTTTTTTTTTGTATACATTGGTTATCTGATTTTTGTGTTTATATACATAATTCTTATATTTCATATATTTGTTTATTTTGTAGGCAGCGTAAAGGATGGTGATGATAACTGCGGTTGTTACCACTGATTCTAGAATTACTGGCATGTTGCTTTGCTCATGGACATTATTGTTATTGACTACTGTTTGCGGTTTGCTTTGGCTTTTTCCCATAATGTTGTCTATTCAGTGTATTTGTCTTGTTGATAAATTCGTTTTTTAGATTTTTGTCGGTTGTGAGGGTGATAATCATCAATTAGATGTTTGGAAATCGAAAATTTATAATCGAGAAGATCATATAAGGATGATTGAAATGTTTAAATCGTCTATTATAATTAGTAAAGCCTGGATTGTAAAGCATTTGATTTTTGTGTGCAGCTTGTTGGTACCAGTTGCGCTGTTATATGCCAGTGGATTCAATTCACATTATGGCCTCTCGTTCGGTTCTATAACATGTGGTACATTTTTGCAGGATCGCCATGTGGTGTGAAGTACCCTATTTTTGGTATATTAAGCGTACCACGCTATATTGGTATAAGAGCGTACCACGGTATATTGGTCTAGGCGATTACTCGCCGTCACTTAAAGCAAAAGAGTGTATATTCAGTACTCAACATTATAAGTGTGTTTTTATTGGTTTTAAATATTCCTTATATAATAATTCGTCTAACTGTTATACTTATTTTTTATCTTACTTTTACGCATTCAATTCACATCCAAAATATTCTGTTTTCCTATTGACCACAAATCTAAATTAGGATCTTATTACTATTGAGTGCGAAACAATGCAATCGAGTGGAATGCTGATGTTATGTTATGACTAATATACTCGATTGCACTTTACATATTTTGTTATTCATTTGTTTAAAGGTCAGTGGCGGCGCATAAGTGGATACACTACAAAAGGCGCGGCGACATGCTTCAATGCATGCGCTGCCAAAGGTTAGGCCACGCCGGCCGCAGCAAACTGCGAAATGCAATCACGCCTCGTTAAGTGTGGAGAGAACCACAATGCAGATGAATGCAAGTTAGGGAAGGAACGGGTTTAAGATAGGACCTAGCTAAAATGTGCACTCTGCCGAGGTGACGGACACGCCGCTAAGTATCGAAAATGCCCGACGTTTTAGCTAACAAAGAACAATAAAGCAGCAAAGCAAACAGTGGTAAAAAACGTCCAACAGTGCGCCCTCCTACAACAACGCCCGTCAACCCCCAAATTTCTTACGCCCAAATGGCCTCAGGAAGGGGTAGCACGGTACAGCCTACACCAAATGTAGCCCAACAGACCCCTGTGCCTAAGGCGCCGGCGGCACAGGCGGAAATTATGGGCAATCTTCTGGTCATTCAGGGCCAGTTGACTGGGCTTCAAAACCGGAGCAGGCGACTAGGGTAGATCATATCTACTCTGTTTTGCCGAGCTTAACGCAACTTAGAGGTTAAGGGCGCGCTGCCGAAGAGGCCCGTTAAGATCGTAGCTGTGAATGTAATTTCACTGATTAGGACCGACCGTAGAGCGAATTTATTCCAATTGCTTAAAGACATAAGTCCACATGTGTTTTTGGCTAGCGAAACAAAGCTTAACCAGAAACATAAATTGACTAACAACAATTACAATATCGTAAGAAGAGACCGGCCCAACTCCTTTCAAGGAGGAGGCGTCGCAATCTCTATACGTAATGGCATTAGTCATAAGGTAATATATAATAGTGATGTGCGAAAATTTCGGATGTTAGAAGCATGCATAATATGCATTCATCTCCAACAGGGGAAGCGAATGTATGTGATCGCTGCCTATGCACCGGAAATACCTCAATCCACACAGTTTATAACAGAGCTTGAAAAGTTTTTTGAATGCTTAAGACTGAGCTCGGAAGAAAACTTTTACATATTGGCTGGTGATTTAAACGCCAAACACATTGATTGGGGAAATCAAATACAAAATCCGCGAGGTAACCATCTGTATAATTGGATGGGTCAATACAATTTTCGGTTAGTTTTGTGGAGGCACATTGTAAGAGGGAGGGTGCAACGAAAGTTATAGTGTAGGTATAAAAAAGGGTAAATATGTTGGTGGGTGCAGGTATCGCAATTTCGCTGTCATATACCTATTTTGTTTTTTTGATCTTTTGTTTGTGTTCCATCACTCCTAGAGGTAGGCATTGTTTTTTTTGTTGTGTTTTGCTTATAGTGATCTTTTTTAGATGCCTATGGGAAACGACAGAAGTCATATAAAAAAGGGCGGTAGCTATGTATTATTGACTTGTTTTCTTTTTTGTCAACGCGTATACCTTATTGGTGGAAGTTAATGGGTTGAATATTGTGTAATACATACATATGTATGTATGAATCTATACCTATGTACCTATATATATTTGTTGGCTCATCTGCTGGACGGTTTTCTGCTTAAAAATGAATTATTTCCGCAACATACAGCTCTTCGAAACACACTAAAAAAACTAAAAATCATTTGCATGGGTATCTAATAATTTTGCCAAATGAAGGTAGGTATTAATTTACAATAAAAAATAGTAACTAACTCCTAACTTTTGGGTACAAAATTATTATTTTCCTACTTTTGGTTAGGTTCCTACCTTGATATAGTTATTTTTAAATTTTCAGCTGAAAATTTGAATTGCAGCTTTTTTAGAAATTTAAATTCCAACATTTCAAAAAAGTTATCAATATCGGAGCAAAATCCCAAATTCCGAAAAAAATACTAGTAGTTACTGAGTCTCCACTGTACATACCATACTACATTGATTCTTTTATTTTTAACAGCCACGTGAAAAGAATTCTCAAAACAAACAATTCTCAAAACAAGCGATGACTTAGGAAGTAGGTAGGTACCTACCTAAAATATTCAATTATTGGAAAATCGCGACCAACGAACAAAATGTACCCATACACCTACACAATATGTATACATATAGAATGATGCAATACATCCAAATGTAGGTATTCAAGAAAAATCATCTCCATCGGCCACAGAAATAGTCACTTGCCAGTTTGTAACTTGCTTCATAAATCCAAACCATAATTATGCATGCAAAAGCAACGATAAAATATCTATCTAGACAGAAAAAACAGTTTATCATGTATCCATCAGCGTAACTCTATACTTCGCTCTGAAAGAAAATAAGAAAAAGAGACAAGGTTTGTGGCTGATTTACAGTGCCGCGTTGGGCGTTGCGTTGACAGATCTTTCTCATAATGCTGAATGTAGAAAACTGTCAACGCCACGCCCAAGGCGGCATTGTAAATCAGCCGTTAGTAATATAAAATTTCAAATTGCTGATTCTTTGATAATAAATAAAATAATTTTGTTTCACTAATTCATTCACATACATTTATGTGAGTTCTGAGTTTGCTTTTGCGAGAGACCTACTACATAAAATCGTTAAAATTTGCTGTTTGTCAGTCAGTCGTTTTAGTTAGTCGTGATAGTGGTATCTGAGCGAGTAACAAGCAATATTACTGTGTATAATATAATGAGTGATAATAAACAAAAAAGGCAAAAGTGTATAAGTGCGTTTTTCTTTACCAAAAAACAAAAAACTGACGATGCAGTTGCAGGCACAGGGAAAGGGATTGAATTTGGTGGTGTTCCATCTGCATCCATGAATGGGGCAACTACATCAATTCCAACAAACCCATCAGCAGCATCAGGCTCTACAAGTTATATGTTGCTGGAACGAGATATAGGTGGGTGTATTTCAACATTTTGTATAGCTCTAGGAAGTGGGTATTTGTATTCGAGTAACTGCTCCTTTGTCCTCATTTTTCTTCTTGTCTCTACCAGACAAAAAGCTTTTTTTTTGTCGCTTTTAATTTACTCGCTTAGTCAACTCTCTCATTTAAAATACAGGGGGGAGCTTCTTACATACTCAAAATCAAGGTTCGGATTTCGTATTAAGATTTAAGAAGCACATTTTGAAAAAGGTGAAGTAGATCCAAAATTTCAGAAGTAGATTTGAAAAATGAAAAAAACTAATACTTAAAACAAATGTTTCTTAATTTATTACAAATATTAATTTAAAAAAATATTAATTAATTATATTAATTATTATTCCATTTAATTCAGACTTTTGAGTTAACATAGAATGTAATTTAAGTTAAATTGCTTGTTTTTAAAATGAATTGCTTGTTTAGAAATTTGTATTTTACTAATATGAAGTTTTGCGTAGGATCAATGATCTTGATCAGGACTGTCTTACCATTATTTGGTTGTAAGCAAAGCAGGGAAGTAGATATTTTTTCCCACTCAAAATCGAAGTAGATCTACTTCCATAAAACTTAAGTACGAACCCTCCTCAAAATAGAAGCGTCATCAGCTGGTTTCTAGCTTGGAGGCAAAAAGAGAGAACCTCCAGTGAGTTGACTCTCTTTATAATATTTGCTCTATGGTACACACCTTCCCCCTGTGTTAAGCCTCAGTCACACGTAGAGAATACTCGTCAAGAGTGAATTCACAATCGCCCTTCTATGTAGGTATCTGAACAGATAGTTATTTATTTTTAAATTCAGGTACACTACTAATCAACCAGCAAGACGGGTTATTTCTTACAGACGAAGAAAGGTACCAGTGGTTGAAATATACTTGGCAACCTACAGCAGACTTTAAGTTTCCACTGGTGCCTCAGGGAAAAAAGAACCGGTCTTTTCAAATAAGCTGGTGAAGGGGACATGAATGGCTAGCATACATTAAACTTTCTGTTGGCGGATTGTGCAAAATGTGCATTCTTTTTGGTCGACGTGAAGCGGGTACAAATGATGTGAAGCTGGGAAAATTGGTGTCGCAACCACTAACAAGATACCAAAAAGGCAATCGAAACGATCACACACAATGAGAGCACGAATTACCACCAAGCAAACGTGGGAGCATCTCAAAATTTGTTGATGGTAATGGAGGGAAAATCAATGGATGTTGTTGTCTAATTGGGATCCTAAGAAATGAAAAGTGTTGAAGAGAATCGTATAAAACTTATACCCATCATAAAAACCATAATATTATGTGGAAAGCAAAATATACCGCTAAGAGGTCACAGGGATGACGGTAGTTTAGAATCGGAAAGTTCTTACGGACATGGAGAAGGAAACTTCAGAGCGTTGTTAAATGCTGGAGATGAGATACTGCGTCAACACCTAAAACTGTGTGCTAAAAATGCGTCCTAAATTAGCAAGTCGACACAAAATGACTTAATTGAATGCTGTGGCGAATTAATCAGAAACAAAATATTGGACAAAATTAAAAAGTCTAAATATTTTATCATTATAGCTTATGAGACCACAGATGTTTCTGTTTGTGAGCAACTAGCCATTTGTATTCGCTATTTCGATGTTGATACAAACAAAATACAAGAAGACTTTATAATGTTTGTCGAAGTTGTTAAGGTTATTCCTGGAAACATTGCACACCATATTTTGAAGGCGTTGGAAAACCTTAACCTGGACATCACATTGTTTCGGGGACAAGCATATGATAGAGGAGCCAATATGAGCGGTAAATTAAAAGGTGTTTAGGTACGGATATTCAGCATTCAGCTTTTAGCCTTTTTAGTGAAATGTCATCCAGGTTTCCTAGTGCTCCTATGCAAAGAATGTTGCAAAAGTTGCTGTCCCATAACTTCAGCGACGAAGATGTAGAGGATGTTTTGCAAGGCGCTGAAGTATATAAAGAAGACCTCGTTGTTTGTTAACTTTGAAGGGAGAGCTAAAAATTTGGCAACAGATGAGAAAAAATATCCCAGTATCTCCAGCAGATCCCTAGAAAAGAGCAACAGTGCTGCCAAATATTAAAACCCTTTGTCAATTGCTGTGCACATTTCCAGTGAATACTAGCACTGCTGAGCGATCTTTCTCAACATAACGTCGACTAAAGTCATATCTTCGCAACAGGATGACAGAAGAGCGTTTGAATGGGTTGGCTTTAATGCATATCCATCAAGACATTGCGGCAATAATGGACGCTAATGAAGTGCTGTACATCTTTAGCAGGAAACATAAAAGAAAACTGTCTTTACTAAACATTTAATTTTTCTATTGTTTTGACCTTCCTATACATATATGAACTTGTAGAAATGAACTTGACTTGAAGTATGATACCTCAAGTTTATTTATAACTGTTATTGCTTATTTTCTTTTCTCATCCGCCCTCAAGTACGATATGTTACTATCTGTATAGCTCTTGTTATGAAGCATATACATTTCCGATCTCAACAACAGTTTTTTCTAAGAACACATTCTCCTTTCATTTTCCATCGATTTATTAGGTACAAATTTCTATCCACAAGATCCTTTACAATTCACAATGCATTCTAATCAAGATTCTATACCAACACTGACCCTTTTCATCAGGAGCAATTTTGTTGCCACAAACACCCAGCACACGACACATAATGCATCCTAATCAAGATCCTACCCATTTCATCCACCTTTTACCACGCACACGACGCACAATGCATACTAATCAGGCTCCCACACAAACACTGACCCCTTTGCACCAGGAGCAATTTTGTTACAACGAGCACCCAATTTTACACTAAACGCATTTTTCAGCAGGCTCCCCCGACCAATGGCTCTTCTACTCGAGGAGCAATTTTGGTGTAAGGAGCAAAAATTTTACACTGGGAAGCACTCAATTATTGCTCAAATCCGATATTCTAACTACTCATATGTGTTTTCTCACATTTAGTTCTGTTTGGTATAATTTATGTAATTTACGTTGACAAGAAAAATTTAACAACAACTGCTTGGGTCCAGAAAATAAAGGTATATAAAAATGGGTAATTTGTTAATTGATTAGTGGGGCAAATATTTTGCGTTTGGGTCGTAATACTGCATACCAAGATTTTCGAAAATGTGTCAATGATTTTTTTTTGAATTTACGCTTTTAAGTTTATATTATTAAATGTTTAAAATTGTCACACAATTTTTTTTGTTTATAAAAAAATTAAATCATTTTTGTATATAAAAAATTAAGTAAAAACGACTTTCAAAATATATTCGGATTCTTAATAGAAATATTTTGCATAAGATGTGATCGAACATAAGAGCAAGTACGTGAGACCAAACGTGCATATTGTTGTATATTCCATTTACAAAAAAAGTGAAACGTCAACACAAAAAAAAAAAAACTCGAATCTCAGTCTTAAATGCTCATTTCACTCAAAAAATTCCAGATAAGTAGAAAAATGCTGAAAATATTTATACGACTAGCTGAGGCGACCAGCTTTGCTCGTAAACCCTTTTTTGAAGCTAAATAAAATAGATTATTTAAATTAACACTATTTTTCACTGATAATCCTTTATAACATAATAGAATACTTATTTTTATAACAACAAATATAAATTGAATAAAACATAGCTACAATAAACAAGTGCCACACTAAAATATTAACTTCTTTGAAAAAATATAGTAATTTATTTATTTTGAATCCTTTTCTAATAACAGTGTATTTAGAATATCTTTTGGATTTATTTGTGACCAAGTTTGATGTATAGTACTGAATACTATTGATTTGATTTCTCTGTTTGAAGTTTGGTTTCGTAAGTCATACAAAATTTAATATATTTTTTCAAACAAAAATTCAAAAATTTAATGATCGTTTAAAATAAAAATTAATCTGAGCTAGAATATTCGCTTTGTGATTCGTGACTTTCGTCATTGTTAGAGTGTACTAAGAAATTTTCACTGACTGTTCGTGGTTTTTGACGTAGAGTATTTGTTTTAGATTCAAGTTAAATTGTAAGATTTCAGAAGACATTGATTTAATATTTTCTAATGGTTTCTCCCGAAATGAATTTATCCCTGTTCGTGGTTACCCTCTACATTTTTCGGGTATTGAAGGTTCTAAATCATTTGATGAAATATACGGAATGGCATAAGATACCAACTGTATAGCTGTAAGTAAAAGGCTTTTATTTCTTCTAGGTATATTTGAAACTGCATTAAATGTAGATATAAGTATTATAGCCAGAGGAACTTAGAGTATAACATTAGTTCGTCTTCTAAGTTTCTCATCTATACCAGTAATCTGAAAACTTTTCTGGTGGTTATGAAATATTTGATTGTAAGTGCTATGCCCTGAACTTTCATCTCCAACCCCATTGCAGATAAAAGTAAGCTTCTTATCATCAGGAACGTGTTTGTATATAATTTGTTCTTGGGAATTTAAAAGACGTCTAGCCCTGTGACTTACAACATATTCCACATTAATATTTGCACTAGTCTCATCAACTTTTATTGCACTTTTTGCCGTAAAGTACTCCTTTTTTGCTCTACCAAGTTTATAAACAGATGGACACAAATAATGCCCATGATCAATTGATTGATTTCTAATAATATTGTAAGCATTTCGCTTCATATTTGTATCCTCATATAATGCAAGTGATTCTCCCGCACTGTACGATCTTATTGATTTAGTGTTCCCCTGAGATGTTTTTATATAGTTTTGCTGTTTCAGATGATTCTGAAATAAGTGTTGTAACCTCTGTTATGAGTTCTACCCCAATCCGTTCTGTTCTGTTTGGTCTTTCTGGGCCACAATAACTATCTGGTGTTTCCATGATATTATTATCATTATTTTCATCGTCCGATTCATTATTTGTGCTCTAAAAAATTCAAAGCTTCTCTCCGGATCTGGTAATCCCATTTTGCTTAAAACATATTCCAGCAATGCCTTGTTCCGGAACCTATTGGAATTGGAACACCAAACTTCAAAAAATTCCATACGAGGAACAAAAAAGTGTGAACTTAAAAGACGACAAAAAAACTTCACAATGCTTTGCAACGTATACTATAATCAATTCCAAAAAGAAGATATTCAGAGCTACTCAAAAAACAAAATTTGGATTCAAAGCAGCATTAAACACTAATTAAGATTGTCCAAAATATCTTCAGAACATAGATGTTTTTAGAAATTAATTTCACACTTATGCAACATATTTTATCTAGTAAACTAACACAGACACAAGCTTAAAACTTAAGTCATATAAAAATAATACCTTTACGAATCACTGCCATTTTTTTAACAAAATTAATCAATTGTTAACATTTTCACTAATAACAAGATAAAATTGATACAGTACAAAAAAAAGCCCATAGGCTACGAAGAAAAAACGAAAAAGAAGCAAGATATTATTTTTAACAATATTTTAGAAGTTTTGATCAAGTTGGTTTTATGTGGACTTTCGAGAATTTTTAAAAGTGATTCTCATCGGCTTTATTGGTCGTTATGAAGATTAAATGAAATTAATTTTCATTTTATTTTCCCAACGTTTCGACGGTGGCTGCAGTCTTCTTCAACGGTGTCTTTATTTACAAATTATAAAATTTAAAAAAAAATATAATGTTCGAAGATATATATACAAGTAAACGAACAAAATATGACTTACATAACGTTAAATTTTAAGATTGTAATAAACTAAACAATAATGTGTTTAATATATTTAAAAAACAGATTAAAAAACAGATTTTAAACACTTCTTATTTGAAGATTAGTCTATGTTTATTGATATTTACTGTCAGAAATGAAGGAACAGTAAACGGCTGATATATTTTGTGTGTCCAGTTTTGCAGTTCATATTATTTTTGTTGTTAATTATATGCTGTGCCTATAGTGTGTAACGTTTAGATGTATGTATTTCTGTTGCAAGAATATCCACTTCCTGGAAGTTTGGTGTGTGACCGGTATCAACACTGCGATAAGCCAATGCCGTCTTCTCAGAACTTTTTAGGCGAATATCTGAGTTGTTTTTGGTGCCGATGTAGCAAGGATTGCAAGATTCAACCGTTTTCCCTTGGCAATTTATTTTGTAAACTACGTCTGAACAGCGATCTTTGTCGGTTTTCGTCTTCAGGTTGGTGAATAGAGATGCAACAGTCTGGTTTGACCTATATGCCAAGTTGACTTTCGGGTTGTTTTTCGCGACCATTTCATTGAAAATTTCGGAAAGTTTGGGCACATAGACCACAGTTTTATAAACACATCTCACTTCCAACTTATTTTCTGAACGAACATGGTGCTTTTGAGTTCCTTATAACTTCCGTGGGAAAGCTGTTGTCTAGGAGTATTTGCGTAACTTCTTCTTCGTTAGCGGAGTGGAATTTTCGGTCACTCAACGCAAAGACTTTGTTTATTAAGTTCGGTGCAGTGTTCATACGAATGTGCTTGACTGGATTAGGTCGGGAATAGATGAGTATCCCAGATGCCATATCTTTTTAGTACCAGTCGAAAAAAAGTCGGTTATTTTCGCGATAAACCTTAACGTCCAAGAACGTTATTGATCTGTTGTTTTCCTCTCTACGGTCAATTGTATTTTTTTCATTAAATTGGTAAGACATCGTAAGACATTATCAATTTCTTCTCTATCCACAATCGCAAAGATATCATGAACGTATTTTGCTTTAAACTTAGATTTGTAGCTTAGCTTAAAACATTCCTCGAGTAAAAAATCTAAAACTTAGTCCGTAATAGTGGGTGAAAGTGGATTTCCCACTTCCGTGTACTTGTTTGTACAAATCGTTCTTAAATTGCAGGTAGTTGTTTTTGTTAATTATATGTTGTTGCGTTTTTTAAGAAAATTTACCGCATCTTTGTGTACCTTCGTAATGGTTTTGTCGAATACGTCGTTGTTGTGCTAACGTTGAAAAGAGTGAAGCATATTGCTTTACTTACCCCTAGTTTCTTTTTGTCTTATTTCATATTTTTCTGTTATTATGATTTCTTCGCCATCTGCGATGAGTTGGAAAAGAGGGAACGTATTTTTGCCAATTGGCAAAGGCAATTTCTTTCCCAATGACAGAAGCCATTTGATTTGGATGGGAAACTCTACGTCACTTTTGTTTACAAACCAATCGTCATGCATTTTAATGTTTAATTTTTCCCATAGAGCAGATCTGAGTTCATTAATTTTTTGTGTGTGGATTTCTTATTTTTTCGTGCAAATGGTTATAAAATTTTGTTGCTGTTGAGTTATAAATAGTTTGTGTTCTTGTGATGTTATATTTTCTTGTATTCGTTTGCTAAGCATTCTGATTGGGTTGTTGGACGGTTTTATTTTGTGAAAGTTTTCGGTTATTTCCAGGTTAAGAACTCTTAGATGGAATTTATGTTCTATTTTGTCAGACGATCTTTGTGATTCCTTGCCAGAGAAAAGCGATTTAGTGTTAATTGTGGATCTATGTAAATGTTTGGGAATTAATCCATATTGTCTACAGTTTAGCAACAATTTAGGAGTTTGTTTTTGGTTTGCTGATTTACGTTTAAAGTTGCTGTATCCTTTAAAATGCATAAATACTTACGTGTTCACCATACATGTAAAGCATAATGTTGATAACAATTTATTATATTTTGTTAATAAAGAAATGTCGGCTAGCCGTCCGAATTTGATAATATTTTAGTAGTTTTGACCAAGTTGGTTTTTATGTGTACTTTGGAGATTCTTTAAAAATTGATTCTCATCGGCTTTATTGGTTGATATGATGATTAAATGAAAGCAATTTTATTCAGTTTTTGTATGATTACATACTTGCTTTTAAAGCACTTTTTCGTATCATTTAATGACTTTGAATGCCCAACAGCAACTTGAGTGTGCTACCCCAAGTTTTTTCTCAATTATTTTTGGCTGGAATTATTGCTATTACACGACTTGCCAAGGTCGATTATCAGATTCCTTTGCTCTAGTGGTGCTGGTCTACTTTTTCATTTTAATTGAAAAACTTCTTGTGCCTTCATTATGTATTGAACCATGACCAGTCGCTTAGTAGCCAACGCACTTCACATCACGCCACCGAGCCCACATGATCAGATGCAACCTAATGTAGGTTTTTCTGTTTATCAATTGCACTGAAACGACTAGCGCTTTTAGCAGCCACACCAGTTTGTTGTTGTTTATTCGGGTTCTTTCTTATTTTCTCCTTACTCGTTTATGAGCCAACATATTTGTTGTTCATATAATGAGGGAGATTTTTTAAGTGAAAGATTTTGACACTAGTCATTTTTTATTTGTATTATATTCAGTTTTTGTATGATTACATATTTGCTTTTAAAGCCCTTTTTCGTATCATTTAATGACTTTGAATGCCCAACAACAACTTGAATGTGCTACCACCAAGATTTTTCTCAATTATTTTTGGTTGGAATTATATAGGGTCCGCCAAATAACTTTTTTTTTGAAAATGGGCGCAAAACATCGAGTGTAGCTTCGGCTGTGTGGCACGTAGCCGCGTCCTGTTGAAATCAAATATTGCCAATATACTCCTATTCACTTTTTGTAAACAAAAATTCGTTGAACATGGCTCGATAACGATCGCCATTGACTGTAACGGCCACTCCTTGCTCATTTTCGAATAATGCCTCTGGACCAAAATCCGCACCAAACAGTGACTTGTTTTGGGTTTATCGCCTTTTGAATGTATGCGTGCGGATTTTCTGTGCCCCAAATGCGACAATTTTGCTTGTTTACATACCCGCCAAGATCAAAATGAGCTTCATCTGAAAAGATGAATTTTTTGGCAAAATCGGCATCTTCTCTAAGTCGATCGCAGGGCCACTTAGCGAGCATTGTTCAAGCGTACACACAACCATATTCGTTCAGCGGAAGGATAAAACTAATTATCTGTCAAATCAGACATGAGCTAAGTGTTACCATTCATGAAATAAGCAGTAGTTGAAAAAAAAACGTTAGATGTCGGACCCGTTAGCTATTTCACGACTTGCCAAGGTCGATCATCAGATTCCTTTGCTCTAGTGGTGCTGGTCTAATTTTTCATTTTAATTGAAAAACTTCTTGTGTCTTAATCGTGTATTGAACCATGACCATCCGCTTAGTAGCCAACGCACTTTTTTTTTTGTAAATTCATTTTTATTTCATATTAACTTATAACTATCTTAAAGCTAGGCAAAAATGTTTAAATCTAGCCTAATTATCAATAACTTACAACTAATTTACTGGCCCTTTACGGGCGATCTAAACTAAACAATAACTCTTAGAACTAATGTCTTTCGACCTAAAAACTATTTTAATTAAGTCTAATTTTATTTTATTTTATTTTTCAAGGAAACTTTTAACAAAAAACTTGGTATCTTATCATTTTTTTTGTTTTGTTTTTGTTTTTATAAACTACACCTAAATATAGATTAAAAACAATTAAAACCAAATAAAACTAACTTATACTAAATAAAAATAACTTAAACTACTTAAAATACCTAATAATACTTAAGCTACTTAAAAACTAGAACAGCCACAGCAGCATTTTTTTTCGTTTTAAAAATTTTTTTTTTGTTTATTTTTTATATGCATGCAGACACACAACAACATGCAACCCACCCGCACATGTACATACGCACATACATGTACAGACACGCAGTTACATGCACGTATGTCCCCGCATACATACATATGTTTAATTTTTTTTTTCGGTGCCACCCCGACTGTTCACTATACCTAATTGCCCTAAATCTATGTAAGTCGGCCAAGATATACCATCTTCATCGACTTTAAATATTATGATGCTGCTCAGAGAGCCACCAGAACTGGTTCTTCTGTTTCGCCCTATCCCTCCGGTCCCGATCGGAAACAGTCCTACTGAACCGAAGGCGCTCTTCTCCACCTTGAACGATGACGTCTCGACCTTACAGAAGTCGCCTATCCACAGTTTTCCGGCTGACGTGGTAAATGAGCGGAACCGCAGTTCCATCCTGTATCAGCCCTCGACTGTCTAAATAGAGGAATGCCTCGGGAGGGATGTAGCCACTTAACCGCGCACTCTCGAAATATTCGTTATTGGGGTAATACGCCCCAAAAATTAAGTTGTTAGTTGAGGACATCGCTCTTGCAACGTGCCCCGAATCAGCTTAAATAAAAAATTATCTATTCTGTTTATGTTGGCTCCATTGAATAGAACCTGGTTGGAATAATATCGTTTGTACTCCGACTCTGATGTTCTGTGTAATCCAAGGCAACATCGAGGACACTGCCTCTCAAACACACGAATCTTTTCCATTTGAGATGGGGCAACGTTGAACCACACCGCGCATCCATAGGCAATCATCGGCCTGATGAGGGCCATGTAGCAAATCACCTTCACCCTGCTGTCAAGATGACTGCTATAAAACAATCGTTTTGTCAGGGCAAAGGCTCCCCTAGCCTTGGCCAGAGCAGCACCTATATGTCTGTCGAAATACAAGTACTGATCCAACCAGATGCCAAGGTACTTTACTACACTTTTACTCGCCAGTGGATGTCCACGTGGTCCTACGATCACCAGCTTGTGCCAGTTCTTTCTCGTATCCCTTGAGGCGCTAGAAAACGAAGTCCTAAACAGAATTGTTGCTGATTTCTGGAAATTGATTTTCAACTTCCAGTCATCACAATATCGCTGAATCTTGTCGAAGTCACGCTGTAAAAAAATTTTGATGACCTCAACTGTTGGAGCTGTTCTGTACGCAATTAGATCGTCAGCGTACGCAATTGCCTCAGTTAGACTACCTATCAGATCGCTGGTGTAAATGCTGAAGAGAATCGGCGAGGTAACCGCTCCCTGCTGAAGACCATTGTTAATATTAAAAACTGTGGTAGAAGTTACACTGCCACTCTTGACAACAAACTTTCTACCATTTAGCATGTCATAAAGCATGTACAATATTGGTTTACTTATACCAAGTCTGGCAAGCTTTAAATAGAGACCCTCTAACCATACGGTGTCAAAGGCCTTCTCCAGATCAACCAGACAGGCACCCGTACACTGCTTTTTAGATTTGTTCCATTGGACATCAGAATCGAGCTTAGACGCGGCATGAATTGTGACATGTCCCGTCTTAAAACCGAACTGATTATCCGGTATGATTTTGTTGTCCTCCGAACAATTGAACAGAGCCCTATTAATAACCTTTTCAAATCCTTTGCTGATACTCGGAAGAAAACTTATCGATCTGATATTCGCCGGATTGGAATTGTCCTTTCCCTTTTTAGGGAGAGGATGCACCACTGCTGTCTTCCACCGCACTGGATAATAGGCATTATTCAGCGCGTAGTTAAACAGTGTGGTATAAATATCAACTGCTTCCTGAGGCAAATGTCGTAGTACAACATTGGATATACCATCGACTCCTACTGATTTCTTTTTCTTTAGTGAATCAAAGATGAGCTGGAGCTCAATCTTCGAAATTAACAGGGAACTGGTCCCATTTCGCTCAGCGATTATGGCGTTTGCCAAATGTTCATCATTAAACCCGGTAAAACCAAGGTTCTCAGATCGCCACTGCGTTATATCGTTCCGGAGGTAAAAGTGGTGAACCAGAGCTCTGCTCTCCAGGACATGATTCGGTCGAATGCTAGCATTCGCCCTGTACACTTGCTGGAAAGCAGCCCCCAAAGCCTCCACCTTCTCCTACGGATCTTCGATTATGAAGAGGTCATCGTCCAAGACGGCGTCATCTGGGTCTATGCCTGCTGTCAGAAGTACGTCTCTGTTTTGTGTCGTCCTCTGGAGCTTAAGACACGGAAGGTCGTTTTGAACTTTTCTTCTGAATATCTTATTAATTTGTTGGAACATACTCGGGTCGAAAGCGTTCACGGCCCGAATTTTGTTGTCCCAAAACAAATTAATGGACAACCTATAATTTTCTTTGATCAATTAGTTGATGTTTTTGATGGACGACTTCAGTGTCCTTATCTCCAGATCTCGTGTGTCAGTAAACCTTCTGAACAAGCGTTTTAGTCTTGTCAGTAAGCCACTTTTTTGTCTGTGTAATGCATCAATTGTCGCGTTACGGTACATGTCAGTTGCGTTACGTTCTTTGTATTTCGGTATTGTCCTGTTCATTGGTCGTTGAATTATTTCGTCCATTTGTTCTAAGTATCTGTCAATTTCAGTATTTGTCAGGTTCCTGTCATTTGGTGGGGATATACCATTTGAAAATAATTCACTCAATAAGACGTTCGAGAAGCGTGGCCAGCGCACATTACTGTAATTGTAAGTATGCACAGGTACATACTGCTCCAACTCCATAAAGTCGTTCGGAAGTTGTATTACGGCGGCGAGTCCGCAGTGGTCACCGTCGTACTCGATCGTTCTTAAACAATTTTTAGGCCGATGGCCCACAGTATCAGTAATTGTTAGTCTTGCGTCTTTCAACAATAGATCCAGATAGGCACCGCTTCTTGGAAACGATGGTCTGTCTGTAGCGAGAAGTTCAATGCGATACTCCAGGTTGTATCGACACATCCAATTATACAGATGGTTACCACGAGGATTTTGTATTTGATTTCCCCAATCTATATGTTTGGCATTCAAATCACCAACCAATATGTAGTAGTTTTCTTCCGAGCTCAATCTTAAGCATTCAAAAAGCTTTTCAAGCTCTGTTATAAACTGTGTGGGCTGAGGTGTTTCCGGTGCATAGGCAGCGATCACATGCATTCGCTTCCCCTGTTGGATATGAATGCATATGATGCATGCCTCTAACGTCCGAAATTGTCGCACATTACTATTGAACATTACCTTATGACTAATGCCTTTACATATAAAGATTGCGACGCCTCCTCCTTGAGTGGGGTTGGGTCGGTCTCTTCTTACGATATTGTAATTGTTGTTAGTCAATTTATGTTTCTGGTTAAGCTTAGATTCGCTAGCCAGAAACACATCTGGACTTATGTCTTTAAGCAATTGGAATAAATTCGCTCTACATTCGGTCCTAATCAGTGAATTTACATTCACAGCTAGGATCTTAAAGGGCCTCTCCGGCAGCGCGCCCTTAACATCTAAGTTGCGTTAAGCTCGGCAAAACAGAGTAGAGATAATCCACCCTAGTCGCCTGCTCCCTGATCTGGTTTGGGAGGCCAGTCACCTGGCCCTGGATGGCCAGCAGAATGCCCATAATATCCGCCTGTGCCGCCGGCGCCTTAGGCACGGGGGCCTGTTGGGCGAACTTTGGTGTAGGCTGTACCGTACTTCCCCTTCCTGACGCCATTTGGGCGTAAGAAATTTGGGGGTTGACGGGCGATGTTATAGGAGGGCGCACTGTTGGACGCTTTTATACCACTGTTTGCTTTGCTGCTTTATTGTTCTTTATAAGCTGAAATGTCGGGCATCCCCGATAATTAGCGGTGTGTCCGCCGCCTCGGCAGAGTACACATTTAAGCTGGGTCCTATCTTCGACCCGTTCCCTTCCTAACTTGCATTCATCTGCATTGTGGTTCTTTCCACACTTAACGCAGCGTGACTGCATTTCGCAGTTTGCTGCGGCGTGGCCGAACCTTTGGCAGCGCATGCATTGAAGCATGTCGCCGCGCCTTTTTAACTTAGCCCAAGTTACAACCTGGTAGCTGAGGACGGAGATACTCCTCAAACTATCCAGTTTGCTGCTGGGTGAGAGTTGAACAAGGAAGAAGGGAACACTCCGCTTCTCCCGCCTAGCTCCAACTGTAGCGAACGGCATGACCCCGATAAAGTCGAGATCGTCATTCGCTTTTCGGTTCACTTAAGAGCACCTGTGGTTCCGCGCAGGAATATATGCCCTTCAAAAAGACCGTTTGAAATTTTTCGGTCTTAGGGGTAAAACTAAAGAATTCAGTAGTGGTTTCTTTTACCAACGCTTTAATTTTTTTGTGCTGTTCCAGTGTGAAGCAATGGATAGCATGCCTATCGTTATTTAATCTTTTTATAGTAAAATTTTGACCTATGGCCAACTTACACAGATTTATGGTGTCCTGTAACTCCATTTTATAAGTATTTATGGGTGGCACCTTTTCTTTTTTCATAATCGGCGGCTGTGGCTGCTGCTGCTGAGACTGACTTTTCTGCTGCTGTTGATTCTGCTGCTTTTGATGCTGCTGCTCCGGTTTTTGTTGCGGTTGTTTCTGGGCTTGTGTCTGTTGCTGTTGCTGTTGTTTTTGCCGTTGTTATTTTGGCTGCTGCTGTCGCTGTTGTTTTTGGAATTGTTTGGCCTTAACTTTGCTTTTTATCTTTTGGATTTCTGCGTCCAATGCTTCAAGTTGAGCGACCATTCTTTGTTCCTAGTCCACCTCAGATGACGCCTCTGATGTGGAGAAGTTCACGAATGCAGTACTATCTTCCGTCGTGAAGTGCCCTTCTCCTTCCTCAGACATATACTCAATAACCTCTTCGGGTGAAGTGTCTAGCTGGGTTTGTCTTGCTGCCTCTGACGTCTCGTCTATATCGGACGTATTCACCCCAGCTGGCAGCTTTGCTGAGGTGGCCGTGGATCTCCTCTTTACCAAATTTTGTGCGCACTTGATCCTCTTTCTGCGCTTCTGGTTAGCATCGGATGATGCTGTTATTGCTGTTGATGTTGTTGCTGCAGAATCGTTCGATGTTCCCTCAGCTGATACCATCGCTGGCCTCATTGGCCCTAGGACACCTTTCGATGGCCCGGTATTTAAATTCCTCCTCCTTTGATCGTTTTCCCAACCAATAAAGTGAAAAAAAGCTTGCAAAGTTCTTATGCCCGGCTGGGAATC
Organism: Philhelius pedissequus; assembly: GCA_910595825.1. NCBI lineage: Eukaryota > Metazoa > Arthropoda > Insecta > Diptera > Syrphidae > Philhelius > Philhelius pedissequus. Next base: position 214,768,571 of record OU343160.1, on the reverse strand, counting down.
GAACTGGCGACCCTCTGATTCTCGGTCGGCCACTTTACCACTGTGCTACTGCACCACTTAAGAAATATTTATTTAATGTGACACTTCAACTCACACACGAAATTTGATTTGGAAAAAAACTTGGAAGCCGAAAACGTGTTAACACCTCCACAGTACGAGATCGACTGTAGCCAACGCACTTCGCATCACGCCACCAAGCCCACATGAGCAGATACAACCTAATGCAGGTTTTTCTGCATGACCAGTCGCTTAGTAGCGAACGCACTTCACATCACGCCACCAAGCCCACATGATCAGATGCAACCTAATGAAGGTTTTTCTGTTAACCTATTGCATTGAAACGACTAGCGGTTTTATTAGCCACACAAGTTTGTTGTTGTTTATTCGGGTTCTTTCTTATTTTCTCCTTACTCGTTTATAAGCCAACATTTTTTGTTGTTCATATAAGGAGGGAGATTTTTTATGTGAAAAATTTTGACACTAGTCAATTTTTCTTTGTTTTACATTCAGCTTTTGTATGATTACGTACTTGCTTTTAAAACACTTTTTCGTATAACTTAATGACTTTGATTGCCCAACAACAATTTGAGTGTGCTACCACCAAGTTTTTTCTCAATTAGTTTTGGCTGGAATTATAGCTAGTTCACGACTTGCCAAGGTCGATTATCAGATTCCTTTGCTCTAGTGGTGCTGGTCTATTTTTTCATTTTAATTGAAAAACTTCTTAGGCCTTCATCGTCTACTGAACCATGACCAGCCGCTTAGTAGACAACGCACTTCGCACCTGGGACAAGTCTCCCAGATGCCATATCTTTCTGGTACCAGTCGAAAGAAAGTCGGTCTTTTTCGCGATAAACCTTAACGTCCAAGAACGTTATGGATCTGTTTTTTTCCTCTCTACGGTGAATAGTATTTTTTTCATTAAACTGTTTAAGACATCGTATGACATTAGCAATTTCTTCTCTTTCCACAATCGCAAAGATATCATGAACGTATTTTGCTATAAACTTAGATTCGTAGCTTAGCTTAAAACATTCCTCGAGTAAAAATCTAAAACTTAGTCCGTAATCGTCGGTGAAAGTGGATTTCCCATTCGAGTTCCGTGTACTTGTTTGTACAAAGTGTTCTTAATTTGCAGGTAGTTGTTATCTTTATGGCAAAAATTCAATACATCGACAAATTTGTTTTGGCTCAGCTTGGTATTTTCAGCTATCGTTTCCCATTCCTTTTTAATGATGTTGATTGCAAGCTGAACAGGAACATTAGTAAAAAAAACAGCGTCATAAAAAACCAAAATATCGTTTGTGTCAAGTACAAAATCTTTTGCCTTGGATTTAAATTCCAACGAATTTTTTACAGAGTGAAGAGATTCTTTCGTGACGCACTGTAATATTTTACCCAGGTACTTTGAAAGTTCGTAATGAGGAACTTTCATCGATAACGTTGTCGGCCGGAGAAGCATGTTTGGCTTGTGAATCTTTGGTAAACCATATATTTCAGGTATTTGTGCTGTGTAGGTAGTCATTATTGCCTTTTTCCTGTCATCGATTATCTTGTTGGTGTGCAACTATTTCACAAATTCATTATTTTTGTTTTGTAGAGTCGTGAGGGGTCTACTGTCCCGTAATCTTCTCTTCATATTCCGTCATATTCACCCCAGCAGTCACATTGCCTTTATCCGCTGCTACAATTATAATGCCTTCTCAATCTAAATGAAAAGGCATAGCTATCTTTTGATAAGTCACCACAGTTTGTTAACCGACACAACAACAAATCAATTATGGTGTTAAATTTTAACAACAGAGAAACAGCACAAAAAATAATAGAGGCGCTTAAAAGTAAGCTAATGGAGATAAAGAAAATCTGAATGTAAATATTAAAATCAAAGTTGCTAAACTGACAATCGACGATTTTTCATTTTCACACGACTCGCTCCGAGGATTGAAAATAACAACAAATGACTAGCTGTCATTTGTCAAGAGTAATTTTGGTGAGGATGCAATGTGCTTTTTTAACAACGTCATCGTGTATCAGAAAAACTCTCATGTTACTAAATGCCCTCTGTGAGTGGGTTTGCAAATAATCAACATGGTTTTGGATACGAACCTTAACCAACATCATTCAACATAGGATAGAGCTGCCTTCAGCCATTTAATTAATTATAATTTAAAGATCTTCTGCTATAATATTACAGGACTCAAAAATAAATTATTAATGCCAGATTTTTAAAAATTAATTTTAAGTTATGATATATTTATATTTTTATAAACTTTTGTAGAAGAAGGTAAAGAATTGCAATATTCGAAGTATTTTGAAAATTTTAATTTAAGATGGCTACCGGCTGTTAGAAATAATAGACTTGGTCGATCTAGCGGTGGCATGTTATGTGGAATCAAAAACAACATTTCTGTCAAACATATTACTTTTAGAGTTATCGATAGCAAAATTGTAATAGATTTTATAATTAATTCATCTAAGAAGTGTTAATAGTTCCTATTTATATTAATTATAGTAATTGAAATTCCGACTTTGAGGAACTTCAGAATTGCCTTTTAAACCAAAATAATGAAAATATTTTAATAATTGGGCGCATAAACAGCAGGATAGCGAATTTTCAGAACTCGCCCTTTATGAACAATGGATATTTCTCTTTTGAAAGAAACTCTTTAGACTTATGCATAACGGAAACCAAACGGAAACCGTTTGATGAATTTGAATATTATGAGTTTTTTATCCTGAATGGCATCTCTAAAGGGGATATTAATGGGAATTTTACGTTTATATCGTCACAGGGTTGCTCTGTCATTGATTAATGTCTTGTAAAATTTGAATGTCTTAATATCGTAAAAGATTTTTTAGTATATCCTGCCAACTACTCATTGCACCTGCCTATCTTTGTCTCCTGTGAGCTTAAAACTCAAAAAAATAGTATTAGACTTCAGGACGAAAATTTTAATAAAGGGCTCCGTTGGAACGAAAAGAAATGTCAAGTTTACAAATGAAATTTAAATCAGTACTCTGCGAATCTGCCAAATCAAATAACGACCACAATAGATGAAGAGACAATCTGTCAGTCTGCCAGTCTGTCAGTCTGTCAGTCTGTCAGTCTGTCAGTCTGTCAGTCTGTCAGTCTGTCAGTCTGTCAGTCTGTCAGTCTGTCAGTCTGTCAGTCTGTCAGTCTGTCAGTCTGTCAGTCTGTCAGTCTGTCAGTCTGTCAGTCTGTCAGTCTGTCAGTCTGTCAGTCTGTCAGTCTGTCAGCCTGTTAGTCTGTCAGTCTGTCAGTCTGTCAGTCTGTCAGTCTGTCAGTCTGTCAGTCTCTCAGTCTCTCAGTCTGTCAGTCTGTCAGTCTGTCAGTCTGTCAGTCTGTCAGTCTGTCAGTCTGCCAGTCTGTCAGTCTGTCAGTCTGTCAGTCTGTCAGTCTGTCAGTCTGTCAGTCTGTCAGTCTGTCAGTCTGTCAGTCTGTCAGTCTGTCAGTCTGTCAGTCTCTCAGTCTGTCAGTCTGTCAGTCTGTCAGTCTGTCAGTCTGTCAGTCTGTCAGTCTGTCAGTCTGTCAGTCTGTCAGTCTGTCAGTCTGTCAGTCTGTCAGTCTGTCAGTCTGTCAGTCTGTCAGTCTGTCAGTCTGTCAGTCTGTCAGTCTGTCAGTCTGTCAGTCTCTCAGTCTGTCAGTCTGTCAGTCTGTCAGTCTGTCAGTCTGCCAGTCTGTCAGTCTGTCAGTCTGTCAGTCTGTCAGTCTGTCAGTCTGTCAGTCTGTCAGTCTGTCAGTCTGTCAGTCTGTCAGTCTGTCAGTCTGTCAGTCTGTCAGTCTGTCAGTCTGTCAGTCTGTCAGTCTGTCAGTCTGTCAGTCTGTCAGTCTGTCAGTCTGTCAGTCTGTCAGTCTGTCAGTCTGTCAGTCTGTCAGTCTGTCAGTCTGTCAGTCTGTCAGTCTGTCAGTCTGTCAGTCTGTCAGTCTGTCAGTCTGTCAGTCTGTCAGTCTGTCAGTCTGTCAGTCTGTCAGTCTGTCAGTCTGTCAGTCTGTCAGTCTGTCAGTCTGTCAGTCTGTCAGTCTGTCAGTCTGTCAGTCTGTCAGTCTGTCAGTCTGTCAGTCAGTCTGTCAGTCAGTCAGTCTGTCAGTCTGTCAGTCTGTCAGTCTGTCAGTCTGTCAGTCTGTCAGTCTGTCAGTCTGTCAGTCTGTCAGTCTGTCAGTCTGTCAGTCTGTCAGTCTGTCAGTCTGTCAGTCTGTCAGTCTGTCAGTCTGTCAGTCTGTCAGTCTGTCAGTCTGTCAGTCTGTCAGTCTGTCAGTCTGTCAGTCTGTCAGTCTGTCAGTCTGTCAGTCTGTCAGTCTGTCAGTCTGTCAGTCTGTCAGTCTGTCAGTCTGTCAGTCTGTCAGTCTGTCAGTCTGTCAGTCTGTCAGTCTGTCAGTCTGTCAGTCTGTCAGTCTGTCAGTCTGTCAGTCTGTCAGTCTGTCAGTCTGTCAGTCTGTCAGTCTGTCAGTCTGTCAGTCTGTCAGTCTGTCAGTCTGTCAGTCTGTCAGTCTGTCAGTCTGTCAGTCTGTCAGTCTGTCAGTCTGTCAGTCTGTCAGTCTGTCAGTCTGTCAGTCTGTCAGTCTGTCAGTCTGTCAGTCTGTCAGTCTGTCAGTCTGTCAGTCTGTCAGTCTGTCAGTCTGTCAGTCTGTCAGTCTGTCAGTCTGTCAGTCTGTCAGTCTGTCAGTCTGTCAGTCTGTCAGTCTGTCAGTCTGTCAGTCTGTCAGTCTGTCAGTCTGTCAGTCTGTCAGTCTGTCAGTCTGTCAGTCTGTCAGTCTGTCAGTCTGTCAGTCTGTCAGTCTGTCAGTCTGTCAGTCTGTCAGTCTGTCAGTCTGTCAGTCTGTCAGTCTGTCAGTCTGTCAGTCTGTCAGTCTGTCAGTCTGTCAGTCTGTCAGTCTGTCAGTCTGTCAGTCTGTCAGTCTGTCAGTCTGTCAGTCTGTCAGTCTGTCAGTCTGTCAGTCTGTCAGTCTGTCAGTCTGTCAGTCTGTCAGTCTGTCAGTCTGTCAGTCTGTCAGTCTGTCAGTCTGTCAGTCTGTCAGTCTGTCAGTCTGTCAGTCTGTCAGTCTGTCAGTCTGTCAGTCTGTCAGTCTGTCAGTCTGTCAGTCTGTCAGTCTGTCAGTCTGTCAGTCTGTCAGTCTGTCAGTCTGTCAGTCTGTCAGTCTGTCAGTCTGTCAGTCTGTCAGTCTGTCAGTCTGTCAGTCTGTCAGTCTGTCAGTCTGTCAGTCTGTCAGTCTGTCAGTCTGTCAGTCTGTCAGTCTGTCAGTCTGTCAGTCTGTCAGTCTGTCAGTCTGTCAGTCTGTCAGTCTGTCAGTCTGTCAGTCTGTCAGTCTGTCAGTCTGTCAGTCTGTCAGTCTGTCAGTCTGTCAGTCTGTCAGTCTGTCAGTCTGTCAGTCTGTCAGTCTGTCAGTCTGTCAGTCTGTCAGTCTGTCAGTCTGTCAGTCTGTCAGTCTGTCAGTCTGTCAGTCTGTCAGTCTGTCAGTCTGTCAGTCTGTCAGTCTGTCAGTCTGTCAGTCTGTCAGTCTGTCAGTCTGTCAGTCTGTCAGTCTGTCAGTCTGTCAGTCTGTCAGTCTGTCAGTCTGTCAGTCTGTCAGTCTGTCAGTCTGTCAGTCTGTCAGTCTGTCAGTCTGTCAGTCTGTCAGTCTGTCAGTCTGTCAGTCTGTCAGTCTGTCAGTCTGTCAGTCTGTCAGTCTGTCAGTCTGTCAGTCTGTCAGTCTGTCAGTCTGTCAGTCTGTCAGTCTGTCAGTCTGTCAGTCTGTCAGTCTGTCAGTCTGTCAGTCTGTCAGTCTGTCAGTCTGTCAGTCTGTCAGTCTGTCAGTCTGTCAGTCTGTCAGTCTGTCAGTCTGTCAGTCTGTCAGTCTGTCAGTCTGTCAGTCTGTCAGTCTGTCAGTCTGTCAGTCTGTCAGTCTGTCAGTCTGTCAGTCTGTCAGTCTGTCAGTCTGTCAGTCTGTCAGTCTGTCAGTCTGTCAGTCTGTCAGTCTGTCAGTCTGTCAGTCTGTCAGTCTGTCAGTCTGTCAGTCTGTCAGTCTGTCAGTCTGTCAGTCTGTCAGTCTGTCAGTCTGTCAGTCTGTCAGTCTGTCAGTCTGTCAGTCTGTCAGTCTGTCAGTCTGTCAGTCTGTCAGTCTGTCAGTCTGTCAGTCTGTCAGTCTGTCAGTCTGTCAGTCTGTCAGTCTGTCAGTCTGTCAGTCTGTCAGTCTGTCAGTCTGTCAGTCTGTCAGTCTGTCAGTCTGTCAGTCTGTCAGTCTGTCAGTCTGTCAGTCTGTCAGTCTGTCAGTCTGTCAGTCTGTCAGTCTGTCAGTCTGTCAGTCTGTCAGTCTGTCAGTCTGTCAGTCTGTCAGTCTGTCAGTCTGTCAGTCTGTCAGTCTGTCAGTCTGTCAGTCTGTCAGTCTGTCAGTCTGTCAGTCTGTCAGTCTGTCAGTCTGTCAGTCTGTCAGTCTGTCAGTCTGTCAGTCTGTCAGTCTGTCAGTCTGTCAGTCTGTCAGTCTGTCAGTCTGTCAGTCTGTCAGTCTGTCAGTCTGTCAGTCTGTCAGTCTGTCAGTCTGTCAGTCTGTCAGTCTGTCAGTCTGTCAGTCTGTCAGTCTGTCAGTCTGTCAGTCTGTCAGTCTGTCAGTCTGTCAGTCTGTCAGTCTGTCAGTCTGTCAGTCTGTCAGTCTGTCAGTCTGTCAGTCTGTCAGTCTGTCAGTCTGTCAGTCTGTCAGTCTGTCAGTCTGTCAGTCTGTCAGTCTGTCAGTCTGTCAGTCTGTCAGTCTGTCAGTCTGTCAGTCTGTCAGTCTGTCAGTCTGTCAGTCTGTCAGTCTGTCAGTCTGTCAGTCTGTCAGTCTGTCAGTCTGTCAGTCTGTCAGTCTGTCAGTCTGTCAGTCTGTCAGTCTGTCAGTCTGTCAGTCTGTCAGTCTGTCAGTCTGTCAGTCTGTCAGTCTGTCAGTCTGTCAGTCTGTCAGTCTGTCAGTCTGTCAGTCTGTCAGTCTGTCAGTCTGTCAGTCTGTCAGTCTGTCAGTCTGTCAGTCTGTCAGTCTGTCAGTCTGTCAGTCTGTCAGTCTGTCAGTCTGTCAGTCTGTCAGTCTGTCAGTCTGTCAGTCTGTCAGTCTGTCAGTCTGTCAGTCTGTCAGTCTGTCAGTCTGTCAGTCTGTCAGTCTGTCAGTCTGTCAGTCTGTCAGTCTGTCAGTCTGTCAGTCTGTCAGTCTGTCAGTCTGTCAGTCTGTCAGTCTGTCAGTCTGTCAGTCTGTCAGTCTGTCAGTCTGTCAGTCTGTCAGTCTGTCAGTCTGTCAGTCTGTCAGTCTGTCAGTCTGTCAGTCTGTCAGTCTGTCAGTCTGTCAGTCTGTCAGTCTGTCAGTCTGTCAGTCTGTCAGTCTGTCAGTCTGTCAGTCTGTCAGTCTGTCAGTCTGTCAGTCTGTCAGTCTGTCAGTCTGTCAGTCTGTCAGTCTGTCAGTCTGTCAGTCTGTCAGTCTGTCAGTCTGTCAGTCTGTCAGTCTGTCAGTCTGTCAGTCTGTCAGTCTGTCAGTCTGTCAGTCTGTCAGTCTGTCAGTCTGTCAGTCTGTCAGTCTGTCAGTCTGTCAGTCTGTCAGTCTGTCAGTCTGTCAGTCTGTCAGTCTGTCAGTCTGTCAGTCTGTCAGTCTGTCAGTCTGTCAGTCTGTCAGTCTGTCAGTCTGTCAGTCTGTCAGTCTGTCAGTCTGTCAGTCTGTCAGTCTGTCAGTCTGTCAGTCTGTCAGTCTGTCAGTCTGTCAGTCTGTCAGTCTGTCAGTCTGTCAGTCTGTCAGTCTGTCAGTCTGTCAGTCTGTCAGTCTGTCAGTCTGTCAGTCTGTCAGTCTGTCAGTCTGTCAGTCTGTCAGTCTGTCAGTCTGTCAGTCTGTCAGTCTGTCAGTCTGTCAGTCTGTCAGTCTGTCAGTCTGTCAGTCTGTCAGTCTGTCAGTCTGTCAGTCTGTCAGTCTGTCAGTCTGTCAGTCTGTCAGTCTGTCAGTCTGTCAGTCTGTCAGTCTGTCAGTCTGTCAGTCTGTCAGTCTGTCAGTCTGTCAGTCTGTCAGTCTGTCAGTCTGTCAGTCTGTCAGTCTGTCAGTCTGTCAGTCTGTCAGTCTGTCAGTCTGTCAGTCTGTCAGTCTGTCAGTCTGTCAGTCTGTCAGTCTGTCAGTCTGTCAGTCTGTCAGTCTGTCAGTCTGTCAGTCTGTCAGTCTGTCAGTCTGTCAGTCTGTCAGTCTGTCAGTCTGTCAGTCTGTCAGTCTGTCAGTCTGTCAGTCTGTCAGTCTGTCAGTCTGTCAGTCTGTCAGTCTGTCAGTCTGTCAGTCTGTCAGTCTGTCAGTCTGTCAGTCTGTCAGTCTGTCAGTCTGTCAGTCTGTCAGTCTGTCAGTCTGTCAGTCTGTCAGTCTGTCAGTCTGTCAGTCTGTCAGTCTGTCAGTCTGTCAGTCTGTCAGTCTGTCAGTCTGTCAGTCTGTCAGTCTGTCAGTCTGTCAGTCTGTCAGTCTGTCAGTCTGTCAGTCTGTCAGTCTGTCAGTCTGTCAGTCTGTCAGTCTGTCAGTCTGTCAGTCTGTCAGTCTGTCAGTCTGTCAGTCTGTCAGTCTGTCAGTCTGTCAGTCTGTCAGTCTGTCAGTCTGTCAGTCTGTCAGTCTGTCAGTCTGTCAGTCTGTCAGTCTGTCAGTCTGTCAGTCTGTCAGTCTGTCAGTCTGTCAGTCTGTCAGTCTGTCAGTCTGTCAGTCTGTCAGTCTGTCAGTCTGTCAGTCTGTCAGTCTGTCAGTCTGTCAGTCTGTCAGTCTGTCAGTCTGTCAGTCTGTCAGTCTGTCAGTCTGTCAGTCTGTCAGTCTGTCAGTCTGTCAGTCTGTCAGTCTGTCAGTCTGTCAGTCTGTCAGTCTGTCAGTCTGTCAGTCTGTCAGTCTGTCAGTCTGTCAGTCTGTCAGTCTGTCAGTCTGTCAGTCTGTCAGTCTGTCAGTCTGTCAGTCTGTCAGTCTGTCAGTCTGTCAGTCTGTCAGTCTGTCAGTCTGTCAGTCTGTCAGTCTGTCAGTCTGTCAGTCTGTCAGTCTGTCAGTCTGTCAGTCTGTCAGTCTGTCAGTCTGTCAGTCTGTCAGTCTGTCAGTCTGTCAGTCTGTCAGTCTGTCAGTCTGTCAGTCTGTCAGTCTGTCAGTCTGTCAGTCTGTCAGTCTGTCAGTCTGTCAGTCTGTCAGTCTGTCAGTCTGTCAGTCTGTCAGTCTGTCAGTCTGTCAGTCTGTCAGTCTGTCAGTCTGTCAGTCTGTCAGTCTGTCAGTCTGTCAGTCTGTCAGTCTGTCAGTCTGTCAGTCTGTCAGTCTGTCAGTCTGTCAGTCTGTCAGTCTGTCAGTCTGTCAGTCTGTCAGTCTGTCAGTCTGTCAGTCTGTCAGTCTGTCAGTCTGTCAGTCTGTCAGTCTGTCAGTCTGTCAGTCTGTCAGTCTGTCAGTCTGTCAGTCTGTCAGTCTGTCAGTCTGTCAGTCTGTCAGTCTGTCAGTCTGTCAGTCTGTCAGTCTGTCAGTCTGTCAGTCTGTCAGTCTGTCAGTCTGTCAGTCTGTCAGTCTGTCAGTCTGTCAGTCTGTCAGTCTGTCAGTCTGTCAGTCTGTCAGTCTGTCAGTCTGTCAGTCTGTCAGTCTGTCAGTCTGTCAGTCTGTCAGTCTGTCAGTCTGTCAGTCTGTCAGTCTGTCAGTCTGTCAGTCTGTCAGTCTGTCAGTCTGTCAGTCTGTCAGTCTGTCAGTCTGTCAGTCTGTCAGTCTGTCAGTCTGTCAGTCTGTCAGTCTGTCAGTCTGTCAGTCTGTCAGTCTGTCAGTCTGTCAGTCTGTCAGTCTGTCAGTCTGTCAGTCTGTCAGTCTGTCAGTCTGTCAGTCTGTCAGTCTGTCAGTCTGTCAGTCTGTCAGTCTGTCAGTCTGTCAGTCTGTCAGTCTGTCAGTCTGTCAGTCTGTCAGTCTGTCAGTCTGTCAGTCTGTCAGTCTGTCAGTCTGTCAGTCTGTCAGTCTGTCAGTCTGTCAGTCTGTCAGTCTGTCAGTCTGTCAGTCTGTCAGTCTGTCAGTCTGTCAGTCTGTCAGTCTGTCAGTCTGTCAGTCTGTCAGTCTGTCAGTCTGTCAGTCTGTCAGTCTGTCAGTCTGTCAGTCTGTCAGTCTGTCAGTCTGTCAGTCTGTCAGTCTGTCAGTCTGTCAGTCTGTCAGTCTGTCAGTCTGTCAGTCTGTCAGTCTGTCAGTCTGTCAGTCTGTCAGTCTGTCAGTCTGTCAGTCTGTCAGTCTGTCAGTCTGTCAGTCTGTCAGTCTGTCAGTCTGTCAGTCTGTCAGTCTGTCAGTCTGTCAGTCTGTCAGTCTGTCAGTCTGTCAGTCTGTCAGTCTGTCAGTCTGTCAGTCTGTCAGTCTGTCAGTCTGTCAGTCTGTCAGTCTGTCAGTCTGTCAGTCTGTCAGTCTGTCAGTCTGTCAGTCTGTCAGTCTGTCAGTCTGTCAGTCTGTCAGTCTGTCAGTCTGTCAGTCTGTCAGTCTGTCAGTCTGTCAGTCTGTCAGTCTGTCAGTCTGTCAGTCTGTCAGTCTGTCAGTCTGTCAGTCTGTCAGTCTGTCAGTCTGTCAGTCTGTCAGTCTGTCAGTCTGTCAGTCTGTCAGTCTGTCAGTCTGTCAGTCTGTCAGTCTGTCAGTCTGTCAGTCTGTCAGTCTGTCAGTCTGTCAGTCTGTCAGTCTGTCAGTCTGTCAGTCTGTCAGTCTGTCAGTCTGTCAGTCTGTCAGTCTGTCAGTCTGTCAGTCTGTCAGTCTGTCAGTCTGTCAGTCTGTCAGTCTGTCAGTCTGTCAGTCTGTCAGTCTGTCAGTCTGTCAGTCTGTCAGTCTGTCAGTCTGTCAGTCTGTCAGTCTGTCAGTCTGTCAGTCTGTCAGTCTGTCAGTCTGTCAGTCTGTCAGTCTGTCAGTCTGTCAGTCTGTCAGTCTGTCAGTCTGTCAGTCTGTCAGTCTGTCAGTCTGTCAGTCTGTCAGTCTGTCAGTCTGTCAGTCTGTCAGTCTGTCAGTCTGTCAGTCTGTCAGTCTGTCAGTCTGTCAGTCTGTCAGTCTGTCAGTCTGTCAGTCTGTCAGTCTGTCAGTCTGTCAGTCTGTCAGTCTGTCAGTCTGTCAGTCTGTCAGTCTGTCAGTCTGTCAGTCTGTCAGTCTGTCAGTCTGTCAGTCTGTCAGTCTGTCAGTCTGTCAGTCTGTCAGTCTATCAGTCTGTCAGTCTGTCAGT